>SNQJ01S0000214.1:108529-152105 GCA_010110895.2 Picea sitchensis | reverse complement strand
TGTCCTCCGTGTCCTGTTTCCGGGGGTCGCCGTGCCCGTGTCCGACACTCGTATTTTCGTGTCCTCCGTGTCCCGTGTCCACATGTCTGGTGACTTAGGTTATAACTCAGCTGTAGGTTAATTGCATGATTTCAGATTTTATATCAGCAAATATAATTTCTGGTTAAGTAGAATTATTGGCAATAATTTCAGTGATCGAGTTATAGGAAAGTTCAACACATGTTACAAAGACACCTTATCAACATCCTAATCACAAGAGCTGGTAATTTAAGCAACCAATGTATCATCAATGCTCTGAACAAACGCAATATTTAACCTATAATTTGAAGATCCATTCCAATGCAATTTGGTCTCAAAATAGCAGTCATTCTTGGAATCACAATACAAAAAGTTCTATCCAAGATCCCTATAAAAGCACAGTTCCACGGAGGATCAAATTAGGGTGTTTCTGGCCCTTTCACAATTTGACAATTCTGCTCATCGCTTTGAAGATCATATCATCTCGTATCTTCAACCATCACAATGTCAAGAATGAAGAATTATGACAGGGCACTGCAGTCCAGGATGAAGACAATTTTTTCCCATAAAACGCTTTGAGGATAAAGCATCTTTGAAGGGAGAGGCAATATAATAATACTAATAATCAGGACCTAACTAAGGGGCATGATTGTTCACCTTTGTGACTATTCTACGCATAAAGTATACCATGACAAGGCTCATTGTATCATCTATCTCATATCTCATTCATTATTTATCAATTATTATCCTTTATTGATTTTAACTCATCGTCCTTATGTTGGATATTCAGTTAATGTACTATGCATCTGCTAACTTGTTATTGCTGCATTTATTTCAACAACATTTCTTTGATGATAGCATCTAAAACATTGGTTACAGTCCGAGGTATTTTGTTTCCACAAGAGCAACATCGTGGCTCTGATAGCACCTGGTATGAACCAAATGGTACAGTAACCGAGTATTCATTGAACAAGAGTACAAAGACTTGAATTTATTGTCAAAATAGAAATTATAAATAAGAGTACATGATGGATATGAATGTGATGATCTGATATAATACAAAGGTGAATTGTATAAATGGTATTTGAAGGGGTAAGTCATGTGAAGGGTTGTGACCTTTGGAGAGCGGCACCTACTAAAATAGCTATGTTTTATATTATATATTTATATACATACAATGCTATATATATTAGTAATATATTTTGGTATATTAGAATCTACTTGGTCATGACAATTAAATTGGACAGAAAACTGCAGGGGGGGAATCCTTGTTCTATAATGGATATTTTGTAATGTCTAGCCTCCAGCTAGCTAGTTGCAATCTAGATCCACATGTCAGAATCTTTTTGAAAATTAAGTGTTCTAGATAATCATACAGGAATGTATATTGGATGCCCCTGGAGTTTCTAGCCTCTAGCTGGTTAGAGATGTCATCCAGAATTAAAAATATGCAAATGTTGGAACTTGGAATCTTTTTTCCAAATGAAGTGTGCTAGATGAGATAATCTTTTGGAACTTGGAACTTTGGGAAAGACATTTTGCTTTTTTTGCCTTCTTCTTTGTTCTATTATACATTAGAATTGATCAATGATTATGTCAGTCTCTAAGTGCATTTTCATTAGTGTATTTGCTATGTTTTTTTTGCTGTGCAGTGTCAGATTCTCTTCTATGTTTCACTTTCTGTGTTTTTTGTAGCTAGGATGAACAATGCTAGATAATGACCATGAATATTCTGATTCTAGGATGTGCACGAGACTGCAGCTGGAGCATTGTGGAATCTAGCATTCAATGCAGGGAATGCTTGGCGAATAGTTGAAGAGGGAGGAGTTCCAGCACTTGTGCATCTTTGTTCATCGTCTGGATCAAAGATGGCACGCTTCATGGCTGCCTTAGCACTTGCTTACATGTTTGATGGCAGGTGAAGTTTTCATGATAGCCTTATTGTCTTTCATCCTTTCCCTCAACAGTGCATGCACACATACATCTGTAAATTGCCAGGTAGATTATCCTATGACAATCAACAAAGAGAAATTTGAATATCACAAGGGGAAACTTCTGCTACGCATTTATGCGGATTGCACAAAAGCTGTGATTTTACTGTCCAGACAAGCAAAAGACTTAGTCCTAGATCCTTGATTGCAAGTTGAACACTCGGTTATATGGCTACATTGTTTCTGATTTCTTAGTGTCCTATGTTGGCATAGACAGAAGTACTTTCCATTCTTGACAAAACTTTTGATGTCTTATACCTTATTGCTAGACTTGTGCTTACTATCATCAAAGCTTCCAACATACCATAATTGTTCAAGGTGTGGACTTTCTTATTGCAGACTTTCAATGTTCAGAGAGAGAGAGAGGGGGGTTTCGATATCCATAAAATTTAGTGGGACAAGTAAAAGTTGATATATAATAGAACATCGAGGTGGAGTGCTTGGAGCATCTAATTGCTATCCAATTGTGATAACTATCCATTTGCTATCTTTCTCTATATCTAATTCCAACTTCTTTCTATTTTTGGGTGTGAATTTCAGTTTTTGTAAGCTAGAAGGTGAGTTGTCTTTTGGCTTGGGAAACAAATATAAACTAGTACCATTTTTTGTATATTTTAGTCACCATAGCTGTAATTTGAACAGTTAATGATGTGTTTTCTAGATGCCTTCTAATGGGAACTTATAAGAAGGCACAACGCATTTGATATATTTCCGATTGATTCCTTCCTTTGCCATCATCCACATCTCTCTGTTTGAATCTTGAAAATTGTCCAATATAAGTTAACGTAACAGAAATAAAAGCAACCGTGAGCATCATGTTCAAGTGAGACTATGGATATGATAGTGCAATTATCTTCATTTAGTTAAAGAATACATCACATGCCCCCCCAAATATATTAATTATCAATTATATATTAAGAATAATATAAAAGAAAGGCCTATGTTCCTTAGTCTCTGATCACAGAGTGAAGGGCATGATGATGTCTGTATGCCCCTTGTCTTTTTTATCATTCACTATTGTATTGCACATTATATATTTCTTTTAACATTTGGTTTCGGCTGCATGTCATTTTACATGATGACTTGTGCATTCTAATAGCTGCCATTGGGTACAGTGGATGTGCTTTTATACTTTTCTGACACTAATCCTAATCATCCTGTCCATCACCTTTTGGACCTGTCAAATTCATATCCATGCTTGCTCCTCCATTGTAGAGGTTCAAGAAAAAAAGAGAGGATAAATTAAAAAAAGAAAAGATGGAAAAGGATAAAAAGGAAAGAAGAAAAAAGGTGAAGTAGAGAAATATGTGTGTGCACTGTATATATACATAGAGCTGGCCAATGGGACTATGAAAGGTTCAAGGAGTAAGCATTGGGAGTGCAGATGCATCTCTGTAAGAGTTAAAAATAAATAAAACTGTACAAGGCAAATGCCTGGGTTCGATCACGATGGGCAAGAGTTTGGTAGGTGTCAAGGAAGAAGCACAAAACCAGTGACACAGTCAACAGTCAACTCTTCCAACATCCAAGGCTGAGAAGAAGTGTATAATGAGATTCCCATTGTTCACTTCTTGTGTGACTTAAAGCCTATGCTACCTGAAAGACCTAGAGTTGGAGTATTGCTTATGCCTCTTTTGTGTTTGGAGTCATCAAAAGGATGAAAGTAAGAGGTGATGAGCTTTGAGTTAGCAATGCAGGGAGATGTGTCTTTGAGAGTTTTCTGTTGGAAGTGAAGCATCTTACAAAGGAGCAGGGTGATGCATCTCTTCTCCTTGTACTTTATGAAGATCCTTAAGGAAGCGTTAGAGTTTCTGAACAAGAAATGGAAACGATGATGGATTTCATAAGAGGTGAGCCATCTAAAGATGCAATTGTCTTCTGATTCAGATTCCTGCATACAGTCTGCAAGTGCAATGCTCCCTTTTGTAGGGTATGATCTTTCTCTGTACATAGCTGATGGGAACAAGTATTAAGCTTACATTGAAACTCTCTCTTTACTGTTTTAAATCTCAAAATGATAAATGCACATATTGGGGCATAAAGGCTCCCAATGGGAACGATGTCTATTATTGATATTTTTCACAATGTAAGTATAAGTGATGATGGGCATGCTGACTTGGTGAAGCTTGTGATTAATGAGCGAAGACCATGTGTGACTTTTGTCACATAGATAATGATGATGAACATCAAATGATGCTGACCATCTGGACCCTTATCGCATGGGAGGGGTGGTTGTGGGAATGCTAATCTGGCTTCTCGTTGTGATGGATGTATGCTCTTTAACTCCGAGTTTGAGTAGGCTGCATTGCATGCTAATTGCTTATCCTCTCTCTACATAATATATATTTGAAGTTGGGGTTGTAGGTTGAACTGGGACTAATCTATAACACTAAGAATTCTGGTTACCAATAAAGTTTATGTATGAAGGCCTTTGTACACATTATAGAATTTGATATTACCTGATGTTGCAAAAAAAAACATACACATGTTCCTATGTTCGTTCACACAAATCTGATACCTTCATAAGCTATTGCTTTTGTTATAGAAAGATAGTGACTGATTTATGTTTTGAGTTTAGTTTGTCATGCTATAATGGCTTGTGATGTTTTCCCATTCTATGTTTAGAATGGATGAAGCTGGAATGCAATGTGACAGTGCTCCAAAGACTGGTAGCTTAGAGGCTGCAAGGCGAATGGCAATGCGCCATATCGAAGCTTTTGTTCAGACATTTTCAGATCAGCAGAGTCTTTCAGTTGCTGCTACATCTTGGGCACCTGCTGCTTTGGCACAGGTTGCAGAGGCTGCAAGAATACATGAAGCTGGGCATTTGCGGTGCAGGTAATAATGTTACTTTTGTCTGGTTGAAGATTTTGACAATGAGGTGATTTACAATCTTATTCATTGGTCTTTTCAATGTAATGATAATCAATCATCCTGAGATTGGAATGCATTTCAAGATTTGTACCATAATACATCGTATCTGGTTGAATTGGCTTTTTTTTCTCAACTTGTAAATCTTCTTTGATATACAGTGGAGCTGAAGTTGGGAGGTTTGTAGTCATGCTTCGGAACGGGTCAACAGTTTTAAAGTCCTGTGCTGCCTTTGCTCTTCTTCAGGTAATTAGATAATCACTTTATGTTATTTAAGTCATTTGAATACCCCTCATGTTGTGAATTACTTTGTGGATGTTTAAAGATATAAACATTGGCTTGAGTTTTGCAGTTTACCATGCCTGGTGGAAGACATGCTATGCATCATGCTAGTCTTTTGCACAAGGCAGTAGCAGGACGAGTCCTTAGAGCTGCAGCTGCTGCTGCAACTGCACCACTTCAAGCCAAAGTTTTTGCAAGGATAGTCTTGCGGAATCTTGAACATTATCCTGCTGAAGCAATGTAAATGGCAAAGAGCTACTCAGAGGATCACTCCATGTCTTGAATATTCACATGTAAGACCATAAATCTGCAATGTTTGGTCAGAATTTCTTGGGTTGTAGAATGTTAGATTGTGCTCTTCACTGGGGAATGCAGAGGACTACTGCTAAATGTACTAGTTAAAAACAGTGGTCGTGTTTATCAGTTAGTCACTGCAAAGTGATTCAAATATTCTGTCCTGTTTCTAAGGGTTGGTTTTTATGTGAATTACAAACATTTGCAGATTTGGCTGCTATCAGCAGTTCTGTACTTGGGCTGTATGAGGATTTCATCTTCATGTTGGAAGAGTGCACAATGAGTAAAGACCCATGTTCTTAACTTCCTGGAGCACTTCAAACATGTCTATTCCATGCATTAAGTCATATTGAATTTGTGAAATAATACCTCTGCTTCCCTAAAGCACAGAACAATAATTCCTCCTACATTGTGAGCTCCTTTTTATTTAACCGACTTTAATAACATTGTAACTATAGAGTTAGTTACATTGGGTACTAGAGTCATTTCTGATCCCCAAGGCAAAGTCCGCAAATACAATTTGCATTTTGGCAAATGCTGTATAGTGATATTTGTGAGGACTTGAGGAATGTATTTTTATTATGAGGCTGCTGCAAGATTTGAGGGTTTTGATTCCTTTAGTGGTGGTGGCTGCAAGTACTCGACATGGATTGTGTGTTTTGGCGAGATTAATTTTTGTATCATTAATTTATGTAATAATTTCTGTTCATGAAATTTGTCAGAGATGCTCAGTATTCCAGAACATCCGAAAAGCATGGACAATGATATGTGAAATGTTGAAAAGTGATATAATACGTGATTGGTGATGTATATTCTAGAAGTCTAGATTTAACCCCTAACTTTTAGTTTTAATACTGAAAAGAAAATCTATTTATTGAATATAATCTAGTATAATATAGTATACAAATGATGTTACCCTAAACTAATATTTCTTGATCTTGCAAAGACATTAGTAAATATTCTCAGATATTAAGATCTAAGATAATGTACATCTAACTGTATTATCTGTTTTCCCATAATGTGCATTTTGAAATACGTAATATGTGCATGCAAATTTGTTTTTCCCAAGCAGTCGTCCATGGATAGCATTTAGTGTTTTGGATGGTCAAATTTTTTCTTTTTAAAATTTTCCTTAAGTAGGTATTTGAGATAGGGAAGTTGTATTTCATATGATATTTTCATGCATTTGAATTTTTTTTTGTAATTTATTGACACCTGATAGAATGTAATGATGCAATTTTTGAGCTTAGTTGGAATTTGAAGCATGGATTTAAATGGTATGTAAATTGACATGGTCCACATCAATAGTGGAATGGGGCATTTGTATCCACGTCTTTCATATAATTGTAATGAACAACTAGGATCGCACATTACAACTAGGATCACATGGAGGATGAGCGATTTGATTTGGGATGTTCCATCTATATAAGATGTCTTGGTTTTTATGGCAAGGGGATTTGATCTTACAAATAAGAATACCAAAAGGAAAATTCGCCTGGCTTGTTTGAAGCTGGTGGGAAAGGCGTGCAGAGTGGAGAGCACAAATTTTGCTTTTCCCTTGCTAAGCAGATGAAACAACGTCTTAGAGAGAACATGATAGAACAGTGGCACAACTGTTGAACTTGAAATTAGAAGACGTGGAAACAAATAAGAAATTTTGAAGTTTTGATTGTGGCGTTGAATAGAAATAATGTTAACAATTATTTAGTGGTTTTGATCCATATTTGGTTTTAGTTTGTTTAATGTATTAAAGTGGCTTTTTATTACAAGACCATTTCCTTTGAAATTTATTGTGGGAATGGCTTAATCTTGTATGAAGTTGACTTTATTGTAAGACAACAAAGCTCAAATTTGTTGTGGGAATGGCTTAATCTTGTATGAAGTTGACTTTATTGTAGACAACAAAGCTCAAATTTATTGTGGGAATGGCTTAATCTTGTATGAAGTTGACTTTATTGTAAGATAACAAAGCTCAAATTAAATTTATTGTGGGATTGACTTAATCTTGTATGAAGTTGACTTTATTGTAAGACAACAAAGCTCAAATTTATTGTGGGAATGGCTTAATCTTGTATGAAGTTGACTTTATTGTAAGACAACAAAGCTCAAATTTATTGTGGGAATGACTTAATCTTGTATGAAGTTGACTTTATTGTAAGACAACAAAGCTCAAAGATACACAGCAATGCAAAATAGATAAATGAATCTATGGTACATTCTAAAGTTTATGATTCTAAAGTACATGGAATAAAGCATATTATATTTTATTACCCAAGCAAACATTAATTTTTAAAATGTAAACACTACATTTTTCAAAATTAATATGCTTTATAATGTACAAATTTTCGAGTGAAGAATATTTCAATGTGTTGCACCCAAAACACCTTAAAAGTACAAGGTTGAAAAAGAGTTTTACTTGTGTCTTGTTATAGAGTTGTGCTTTTTTATTGGGGAATGATAGTTGAATTTTGTAACCATTGCCCTGACAACTTGTAGCTTACACAATTTTCACGGCACTATCAAGGTATTTGGGTTCTGTTAAATAATAGAAAAGAAAGATTCAAATCTAATGCTTTACTAACAAATTGGATTTATTTGAAAATTCAAGGGTTCTTATGACCTGGGAAATCATTTTGTTCACATAAATTTCAGACAATTTGTAATCCACTTGCATTGGTCAGTAACATAACGAGATATAATGGGTAAAGAACTTATTTAGTGTGATGCATAAAACTTAGTGTAGGTCAATAGCTGCTCATTGAGTGATGAGAGCAGTGATTATCATATAATGAAATTCTTATTCCTTTAGGATCCTTGTAGGGGCATATTTCCTACATATCTTTATAAGAATAATATCAACATTATAAACAATTGTATGTCCATTGGTGAGTTATCTGGTTAAAATAAATGCAATTTGCGAGGTGGTTTAGGTTGTGGTATGCGTTTCTGTTTTTAGACAGTCTGTTTTGTGTTTATAGACAGATGAAGGTTTGTGTTTATAGACAGATGAAGGTTAAAGATTTATAGAAGTTAAAATTTATTTGTTATAAAGTTCAGCTTTATAATGTTTTAAAAGAGAAGATTCCAAAGAAATCTTAGCATTGCTTGATAAAATTAAAAAAATATATAAAAGAAAAAATTAGATAAATAAAACAAGCCAATAGAATCAGATTAACACAACAATAGAAAGATGCTGACAACATTTCTACACTTCATGAAGGGATTTAGACAATTAACGATGTTAAAATTTTCCATTAGCAACATTTTTGGTAATTCTTTTGCAGCCAATTCCCAGAGTCTAGGAAGCCTAGTGAAGAGAGACTACAGGTGTCATAAACCCATAGCTCAATATTAGAGATGCCATCCGTTATTATTCTTATTTTTATTATCATTTTTACACTGATCTAGTATTGAATGTCCTTGGGCCTGTGATATGAAAAACGGGGAAAACAATCAAGATTACCAATAGTAAGAATGCACAACATGAGTTGTCTTGTCCATAAAGTCTATGTAACAATGTAGGTAGTGTTTGATGTGGATATTACATGTTTATGTAGGGTTTAATAAAAATTAAAAATTAAGGTCATTGTCATCGTTGAAAGAGGGCAATTAGAGAGTATCAAAATCTTAGAAAAACAATCACATTGAAAGTTGAATCCATGATGCAACCACAATTTTTGGTGAGCAAATATCAGCACAAGAGAATAAACTAACAATGATTGGGTTTTTAACAACATAACAATAATATGAAATGCTTGAGAAAATAGATATCATTGGCAACATGAAAACTAGTGATATACGAAGGAGCTAGATGGTGCACCATAGATTTTTAATGGCAACAATAAGCCGTTGCCTTTAATGATGAAATAATACTTCTATTGAGAATATCAAGGGAACATATCAAAAATTCTAAAATTTCATTAGGTTTAGCATTTATCCCCCACAAATACATATATAGTGAAGTGTATAGATACCATCCAAGTGTGATCAATGACGATACTTTGTTAAGAATTGCGGTGTCACTTTTAATGATACATAATAGGAAAAAGTGATTTGGTTGAAAATTATCTTGACATTCAAAAATTAAATAATTATACATGCACATCATAGTGCTCGTCTGTGTTGGTGTGTTGGTTAGTTGTGTAGACTCATTAATTTGAATCACAATAATTCCAAAACAATACAAATATACATTGTACACTAAAAATGTTACTTTTATTATCTCTTTATTCACTATTATCTCCTTTGACAAAAACTTACAATGGTATCAAAGAATGATGGCTTGAAGATTGTGATGGGGGATAAAGAACATAAAACGATTCTTGTTGGTTGTTTTGAACACTAGTTGTCATTGAATGAGGTTGAAGTATTTTTGCATCAAAGATAGCCATATGCATATAAAGTTGTTGGTATGATAAGAAAAAGGAAGCTATATTCAAAAGGCTTATGTAAATATTAAATCATATAAGGTTTATGTTTAATATATAAAAGAATATAAAGAAAAACATTTTGGATTAAGAGAATGTCAGAGGAGGTGAAACGAAAACCCAAAAGGGAGTTGACATTCATGAAATGAAATGGGAGCCAACACAAACTTGTAGCATAAGTGGAGTGGGTTGATACCATACCAAATACGACAACACGCATAAATTGTTCAAAAGATAAACAAATGAAGGCAACATAACTCCAACTACAACAACAAATGAGGGTACATCATTTACATCTATAATAATGAATATGGACACATCTCATATGTACACATCTCACAAGAGAAAAAGAGGGCAAGAGTTATGGAAATTCAAGCATAGTCATCACTAAAATGCATGAGAAACACACATTGTACAAAACAGATCAAAGAAGATTCTCCATCAAACCAATAAAAACAATAGAGTTTACTTTTTAGTCCCTAAAGTTGTCCTTGATTGCTAAGGTTAAGCTAGGGCACCTAAGTTATTGCAATGGTTTTAGGTTTGTAGGTTTATTTTGGATTGGTTTATAGTAAATGAAATATGCAATTTCAATTTCTGATTACAAAAACAAGTTCCAATCACACTAACTTAGTCAATGGTATTCAATCTGATGAGCTAGATAAGGAAGTTAGACATGAAAGTAAAGAAAACTACAAGTTCAAAATTTGTTAACTCATAAAGAAGATTCTTGATCCTCAATATCATTAAGAAACAAGAATGAAGTGCTTAAATAAAGATCCTGTAATGAGCAACAATCAACAAAATCTTTACTGGCTTCAAACATAAACAAGATATCAAATGCTTTGCAAAGAAATAATGAAAGACACGAAGAGATAGTCAAGTACCAAACATTACAATTAGAGACATAGTATAATCTTCTCCACTACTCGAACCCCTAACTCTGTCAACAAATCTTCTTTTTATGCACATAGTTGGTTACAATAGATGCTATAAACTAGATAAGATATTGATTTAATCTTGATTCTTTGTTAACATATAGAAATCTAATTTTATTGTATTGATTGCTTTACAATTCAAAGAACTTAGTCTTTAAGGAAAATACTCGATTCTAAAGATGGATCATATCCTTGAAGATATTCTGCACCTGGAAAATAGGTATTGTTGTAATTGGTTCAAGTAAACATATTAAGTCGAGTCTTTGAATCTGCATAAGGATGTGACCAAAAAATGTGGCTTCCAAAAAAAAGGGGCTTTATGCTCCTCGAACTTCTTCAACATATCACCAAAAGGGCTATCAAAACTATGATCCTTGGTGACATAAATAAAAAATGTATGTGAAAACCTTCACTATTGAGAAGAGGACTGACCTTTTGATTGTTCCCTTTTCATCTTAGTCTTGAGCACTACATTGCTCCAATACACCTTAATGTTAGTCTTTCTAACTCTCTTTGACATCTCATGTTGAATTTTGTTTTTTGTTTTCAACTTCTGTACTTTTTCTTATAGCTAGGCATTCTAGAGTTCGAGTGCCAGTCTTTCTTGTTTCAATTTTTTGATAGCTGTTTGCAATTTCTTGATTTTTTGCTTTGATTCATCCCCTGTCTATGTCCTACATTCCTCATAGCCTTCCTTAGGTGTAGGTTGATTTAAATCAATTGATAACTTGTGCTTTCTTGTTCTCATTTCGTGCTTTTTCCCCTTTGAAGATGACCCAACAATGATCTCCTTCTCTACATAATTTTCTTTAGTTTGGATTTCTCGTAGGTATGATCCTGGCAACTTGTTTATCTCTAGGGTATAGGTAGGATCTTGTTCTATTTCTGCTTCAGAATTTGACAACTGTATATGTGGCACTTGTGGTTGTTTCCTTGCCCTTTTTATCTCCATTGGGACCTTCTTCGCTGCATCTTCATCTAGGATAATCAAATTGTCTTTCATGAGGGAGGGTTTGAATAAAGATTTGGAATTGAGCCTTAGTTTATTGGTTGCTCTAGTATTAGGCCTACTACGATAATCTCCAACTTGTTTGCCTTTGTCTAGCTTACTCTATTTTTTCTCAGTGGTTTTCTCTATAGGTTTATCACAAGCCTTTGTTTCAGGTTCTGACTTGACTTCCTACTACTGTTCTGCTCTTTGTTTTTCCATTCTCCTTTTATACACTTTGCCAAAACCCTTAGACTCATGTCTTGAAACAAGGGATCCAAGTTCTTGTTTTATTTCAGCTTCTTGTTGTAGTTAAAGCTTCCCCTTGCAAGATCTAGTTGGATTGGCCACATGGGAGACTTCCTTCAGTTTTGCAGAATCCTTTGAATTGTCACCTTTTCCTTTTGAAACTTTAGGTTTCTCTTGTTTTGTGTCTTGTTCATCCAACCCTACAGAGCTCAATAATTGTCTCCAGGTCATTTGAACTTCCCTTAATGCATACATAACCAACATTTTCATCAAACCCTCATGAAATAAACTCTTACAAACAGTTTGAGGATGATTATGCACTCTCTTAATTCATTGAGGATGATTATGCAGTGTCTCCATCTAGATGCATAAAAATCCTCATATGATAACAATAGGCATAAAAAAATCGTCCCTCACTTGTTATATATTTTTGGACTAGTGTCAAAACATCCCTCCATTCTTCCTTTAACCATTTACTCAGATCCCTTGACTCCAATCACGATCGTGATGATATGGTAGAAAAAATTGTTTGTACAGATCTGCAGACAACTCGCCTTTCTTCCACCATCTCTCACCATGCATAGGTAAGTGACATGCCAACCCAATTGTGTGCTCTGTAACACAGACTAATACTCTTCCCACCCGAGTTTTAAAACCAACAAAATTTTGGGCGAACAACATCGAAACTTCTTTCTGGTAACCTTGGAAATCACAACAGAAATCGTACCAACCTGCATTGATAAATTTTTGCATGATTTAAGGATATGCTTCCAACAATTCGCCTCCAATTGGTTGCAAATGATTATCCATACCACTTTTCTTAGGTGCCATTAATCTAACTTCGATCTATGTCAACTTGCATATGCTAGGGTTTCAATTTGATAGTTTTTAAAACTTTTCTACATAGGTAAGTTATACATAGATGTTTCCTCTGCTAGAAAATGATGTTTGGATCTCAATCTAGTTATACAAATTCCCTCTCAAAATTAAATCATCACTTTAAATGCTTGAAATAGTGGCCCGAAAACCAACTTCAGTGGATGCATAAACATGTACCTACTTGTGTTCTTTGAATAATATCCCTTGTGTTGAATTATCAGTTGACCATAATTACATTGCTATACAATTCCTTGCATGATCTTCCGGATGTTGTTGTGACATTTAACACAATTTTCAGGACTAAGACACAATAAAAAATGATGGGTTTAGGCGCTACAAGAATGGAAACATTCTTGTAGCAACTCTGTCTTTCTTTAAACTTAGGAAAAATTTAAAATTTAACTAGAATATCTAATGGAACACACTCAAACCGTGAATATTTAAATCCATCTCACTGAAATCATACGATAATAAACTTGAACAAAGCAAAAAACACCCAAAATCATAAAAAGAGAAGAGGACAAATAACTTAATACAAACAAGGGTGTAATGAGGCAAGGTTTTTTGGAATTGAGAAGGTAGGAATGAGTTTTTATTGATAGCCTAGGCTAAAGATCAAGGGTAATAGGTTATAGTAAGTCTAAGGAATAACACTAGCTCCTTCTGGGGTAATGTTCTATGATAAAACATTAAGAACTATGTAGACAATGACTTCCTTTCCCAGTTTATCATTTTCAAATATCCACCCCTTTTCTGTTTTTTCAACTACTTTGATCCCTGCTTTATTTTAGATCAATCTTGCATACTGAAATATCAAAAGAAAAAGCTAAATGCAGGTTAGTGTCTCAATTGGGTTTGGAGTCTTTATTTGATCTATTTAAACACACAAAATTAAAATTGAAAACTATGTACAAACTGAAACATTTTGGCTTGTTAAAAGAAGTAGTGTTTCAAAAACCACCCATTTACTAGGCCACCAATGATTTCAATATCATCCAAATTATGCAAGAGGAAAGTATTTTTATTCAACACCGTGGCTATTTTGAAAGGACCAAACCATAAATTTTCAAGCTTACCATGCTTAGACTTGTCCTCTCTTCTAGCATCCCACCTCAGCCCAAGATCTCCGACTTTAAAACTGTCTTTTTGTCAAATGATGCCTTGACCTTGCACTGATATGCTTCAGATTCTTCATTCAACTTTTCTCTCTTGTATTGAACTTCAATGATCTGGAAAATTCCCCTTTGAATGTCATTTGGTTCTTCCAACTCTTCTTGTAGAAATTTTAATGCTGGCAAACCAAGTTGAGTTGGAAGGATGGCATCTGTCCCATAGACCAACTGAAAAGGAGTGGTTCCAATTGATTTCTTAGTGGTGATCCTATCAACCCATAAAACAAACTTCAATTTTGAGTCCCATGACCTTTTATTCTCTATGAACAATTTATTCATGATTTTGAAAAGACTTTTGTTGAAAGACCCTGCTAACCCATTACCTTGAGGGTAATATGAGGTGGAGTGTGACAGCTTAACATTGTATTTTCCACAAAATTCAACCATAGAAGCATACTTGAATGCCTGAGCGTTATCTGTAACTAGTTTCTGGGACATCCAAACCTGGAGAAAATATTTCCTTCTAGAAAGCTCATGATGACTTTATTTGTTGCATTTCTTGTAGGGACAACCTCAATCCATTTTTTAAAATAATCCATGGGTGTGAGAATCCATCTATGCTTCCCAGAGGAAGGTGGGTGGATTTCTCCAATGAAATTTAGGCCCCACTGCTGAAAAGCTCCATTTGCAATTATAGGTTTCAGGGGCAGGGATAGAAGCTGCTGCTTTCCTGCAAACTTCTGGCACTGTTCACATGCTCTAACATGGGAAAACACATTATTAAATAATACATGCCAGTAGTAACTTTCCCTTAGGATCTTGAAGGCTGCATCTTTCAAGTGATGGTGTCCTCCACAAAAACCTTTATGAAAATAAGTCAGAATCTGCTTGCTTTCTTCCTCATAAACACATTTTAGTAGACCTCCATTAGGATCTCTCTAAAACAGTTCTTGATTAACTATGCAATACTTCACAGTTTTGATTTTTAAAGATCTAACCTTAGACTTGTCAAAATCAGGAGGAGTTTGAAGATTTTACAAAAATTAAACAATGTCTTTATACCAAGATGGAAAAATGTTTTTTTCCATTACCTGTAAGCGTGCTCCTTCAGCCTGTAATCTTGATTTATTTGATTGACTAAAAATGTGATGCAGTCTAAGAACTTTATAATTTGAGTCAACAAGCAACTTTGCAAGATCTTGTCCCTTGATTGGCTTGGTAGGTTTTATGACCAAATTGTATTCCAAAAGCTTGGTTATCCATTTCCCCCTCTTTCCTTCACTATCTGGTTAAACAAGAATTTATTTCACAACAATGTTTGGAACATAAGCGATTATTTAAGAGTGCAAAACATAAACCCTGAAGGATTTCAATGCCTTAACCAAGGCATAAGCCTGCTTTTCCATAATGTCATACTTTAGCTCTGCATATCTAGAGTCTTACTGAAGAAATTAATAGGCTTCTCATACCCTTCATCATTTCTCTGCAACAGAAAAACAACAATGGTATCTTCAGATGCAAATGAGAAAATCAGAAACTCTTTAGAATAATCAGGACTGATGAGGACATGAGCTTCAATTAGGGCTTGTTTTATCCTGTCAAAGGAAGACTTTGCTTCTGGTGTCCATTTTATTTCTGCATCTTTTTTCAGCATATTGGTAATGAGCTTGATTATCTCAACAAAATTGGGCATGAACCTCCTTAAAAAAATTATTCTCCCTATGAAGGACTGTATAGCCTTTTGGTTTCTTGGGATGTCAATCTTCTGAATAGCCTCTACCCTTTCAGGATCTATCTTGATTTCTCCTGCAAACACAATATGACCTAGGAGTTTTCCTTCATGCATGACAAAGTGAGATTTCTTTGGGTTTAAAGATATGCCATACCTTATGCACTTTTTAAATGTTTGTTCGAGGTGATGCAAGTGTTCTTCATCGGACTTTGAGAAAATAGTAATATCATCAAGATAAATGCCCATGAATTTGTCTTTTTCTCCCATAAATGTGATGTCCATGGCCCTCTGAAAAGTGGCCCATGTGTTCATCAACACAAAGGGCATCTTGTCATACATGAAAGTACCCCACAGAGTAGTGAAGGCAATCTCCTTCTTGTCTTCTTCAAAAACTGATATCTGATTATATCCAAAGTATCTATCCAGCAAGGAAATTCTTTGAGCACCCACTACTTTCTGCAGAATATGATCCATCTTGGGCAATGGATAGTTGTTCTTTAGAGAACACCTATTCAGATTTCTAAGATCTACACACAACCTTATTTCACCATTCTTTTTCCCGACATGCACAAGATTTGCCACCCACTTTGAGTAAATGAGAGGTACTATGATTTTTGCATCAAGCAATTTATACACTTCTTTTTCAATAATGGGTAGTAACATAGGGTTAAATTGTCTCATTTTCTATCTAAAAGGTTTAGAACTTGCTTTGAGAGGAATCTTATGCTGAATAATTTCTGTGTCAAAAATCTTGAGGTCTTCATATGACCAAGAGAAAGCATCAACAAATTCCTTCATGAGATTTACATACATGTTCCTTTTCTCTTCAGAGAATTCTTTGGAGAGTTTTATAATCTTTGGATTGGTATCCATCCTAATATTACAGTGAACACTATCCTTTTCTTGGCTTTGAATTGAAGATTTCTTGGAGACATCATTTCTATCAAAAATCCTTTCAAGGGGCACTGGACACTTTGGGATGTGGTTTGTCTTCAATTCTACAATCTTATGACCTACAATTTTATCCTGAAGAGGGACATCAATTTCAATTTTTGCATCATCATCTTAATTTTTCTGATCAATAGAGATTGCATTAAATTTTCCAGTAGTTTCTAAAAACCTCTTCAATTCCTGATCATCATTGAAAAACTTCCAATATTTGATTTTTTTTGGAATGGAAGGCCTATGCCTTACTTCAATTTCATATCTGAGATCTGAAAACGTAAGAGTCTTGAAATTGCTAGCTTCCAGGGCTAAAGAATTGGCTTGTTGGTTCAGACTTCTCTGGAAAAAAGTTATATCAAAAGCTAGAAATAAGTTTTCAACAAGGTCCCATACCCCATTTCTGTACTACCTCAACCTTTGGTTCTTTGTCTGATACATATTCTTGATTTGATGAATAATTGATTTTGAATCTCCAAAAACAACAATTTTATCAATCCCTATATCCTTTGCAGCTCTTAATCCTTGCAGTAAGGCTTCATATTTTGCAATATTGTTGTTGGTATCAAATTCTAATTTATATGACAGAGGTATGACCTCCTTGGTAGGGGAAATGAATACAACCCCAACACCAGATCCTTCTTTTGAACAAGAACCAACAAAGAACATCATCCACACTGCATGTTCCATATCCTTTACTTGGTTGTCCACGGATCTGATTGCTATTGGTTCAAAAGTATCATCACTGATATTAAATATGGATGATCCAATTTTATCCTCAACTGCATAGATGGGTCGATTTCCTGGATTTTTATGATCACTTACAATATAGGCTATCCTGAACAACCTTCGGTGTTCTCCTACAAATATAGGTATATTAACATATGTAAGGTCCATCTGCAAGGATCCTCCTACCTTATTAGCCCAATATCTAGATAACAATGTGCCAAATTTAGGTGATATATCAACAACTAGCACATCCATAACAACACTCTTCATAGGTAGCTGGGACAAGGTAACAACCAGATATTTGATAACCCCTAGACATTTGAATTTTTTAGAATCAAAGGAATAGAGATCTTGGTAGGGTTTTGTAATGTCAAGACCTAATTCATTCATGACTACCTTAAGCATACCATTGTGTGAGGCTCTAGAATCCATAAGGCAGTTGTGCGAAATTTTCTCATGGATGTTCAGGGATATGTAAAATGGAGGTGAGGCATCATATCTATCTTCAATATGAGGTCCTACAGTGATGGATGGATTTTCATCTTCCAAGTTTATGGTACCTGAAGACATGATAGAAGCAGGAGGCTGCAAGACTTTGAAGATTGATTTTTTAAACGAATAATTTTTCATTAGTTCCACCAAAGATACAAGAATTTTTATCTTATTAATTTCATGTTCCAAATTAAAAGGAACAAGTTGTTTTTCTGTTTCATTTACTTCTAGGGAAACAACCTTGATGGGTCGCTGAGCCTGATATGATTTGTTCACTGACTCTTTAGTTGGATCTTTCTTGGCTAAGACTTTAGCCTTTTTATTCTGAACTGATGTATTTTCCTTAGATCCATCTTATCCAGGCCTTAAGTCATATTTATTCTTCTTCACCATTGTCAAACTGACTCGATATAAGATAATATTCATATTCTTGTTGAGTTATATGAGTAGAAGGGAGTTCAACATCAATTAAAAGGACTGTTGGATTTTCTTTGATCTCATAGTTTTCTTCTTCCTCTTCAACTGCATTATTCTAAAAAGGTGGAAAAATCCTTTGATCATCTTGATTCCTTCTCTCCCTCCACATAACCTGAGGAGTATTTTGTGGTCTTCTAAGCTGTTTTGGGTTTCTATTTCCCCCTTCTTGAACAAATCTGTTTGGATGCTTATTCTCTAGTTTTAGTCTAGAAAACTCTGATATCATAGTTTTTAACATCTTAGATATCTCATCAATATTTGGGTCAGATGTTGCTGCATGAGAAGAAGATGGAACGTCTTCTTTCTGCTTCTTTTTATCTCTGTCAGATCTTGTCTTTAACCTTTTTGCTGCCAAAATATTTTATTCCACTTCAATGACTGCCTCCTGCATCAAACTCAATGTAGTATATCTTCTTTCTCTCAGAAAAAGAAAAAATTCTACATCAAAGGCATTATCAAAAGTAATTTTTGCAGAAGTTTCTGTGGGTTTGATCTCATCAGGAATTTTACTGTACATTTTGTTAAATATTTTGGTAAAATATGAAACAAATTCACCGTTCTTCCTTCTCAAAGCCCCAAATTCAGTAATATAGTACAAGTAGTCCCTTTTATCTCCCCAATGTTTCAGATAGTCTTCATCTAAAACATCAATATCTGTAATAGAATTGGCAGGGAGATCTATGAACCATTTCCTTACCTCCCCATCCAAACTTTGTACACATAATCTCATCCAAACATCTATGTGTTCAACATTGAAATTGTCTGAAAATCTATAAAAAGATGCCAAATTTTCTTCAGTTGTTACTTCTCCTTCTCCATTAAACCTAAGAAGGTACTTCGTATAGTCTCTATCTGGGAAAACACATAAAACTTGGGGCAACACAAGGGGTGCATATCTAGCAACTATGATAACATCCATTCTATAAACAACCATGGTGTGAAAAACTGGAACGAGAGATTTAGGAGGAGAGGATGGCTATGCAGTATAAGGTGAAGGTGGAGTATGAGTCTTAGAAGGTGATGAAGGCCAAAATATTATTGAAACTTGAATTTCAAGCTTAACTCTCTGATAAGTGCAAATATGAGATAAGGATGAAGATAATATCTGATCAATTTCTTCTTTGGTATGTGCAGGAAAATTATTGAGGGCTTAAGATGTGAAGATTGCATCTTATTATTCTCCTTTGATCAATTCATAAAATACTCTCCATTGTTCCACTGTCAAATCATTTATGGAAATTGTTGCAGGTAGAACTCATTCTGAAGGGTGGATAATAGGTTTTTCTTCAATCACATGCACTAACTCTTTTTTAGGAACACCAATGGGTCTTTGGGAATTAGAAATAGTTTCTTCAGAAGAAGGAGATTTATCTTTTGAAGATGAAGATTGACCTTGAGTATCTTTTGATTTCCTCAATAATTTCTTAGGATTTGATACTGCTGGAGTTGGCTTAGGATCTGGTTTGGCTATGGTCACTTTATTTTTTGAATATGAAGCTAATACTGAGGATTTGGTAGGCTCATAATTTGATCCCTTCACTTCTCTTTTAGGAGCCAAATCTTCTGCAATGGAGTCGCCAGGTGAAAAATATGCACTCTACTTTTGTATCCAACTCTTGTTCACCATCAAGAGCTAGTCTTTCTCACTGTTGTTCTTCCTAGGGATAGATATCTTCGTTACTCCTACCCCGGAAACGGTGCCAAAATATGTTAGTCCTTAAAGTTGTCCTTGACTGCTAAGGAAAAACTAGGGAACCTCAATTATTGCAATAGTTTTATGTTTGTAGGTTTGGTTTGGATTTTGGATTGGTTTATAGGTCAAGTAGTAAATGAAATATGCAATTTCAAATTCTGATTACAAAAACAAGTTCCAATCACACTAACTTAGTCAATGGTATTCAATCTGATGATCTAGATAAGGAAGTTAAACATGAAAGTAAAGAAATCTACAAGTTCACAATTTGTTAACTCACAAAGAAGACTCTTGATCCTCAATATCATTAAGAAACAAGAATGAAGTACTTAAACACAGATCCTGTAATGAGCAACACTCAACAAAATCTTTACTGGCTTCAAACATAAACAAGATATCAAATGCTTTGTAAAGATACATATGCATTTAAGTAAGAAAAGAAAGAATGAAAGACAAGAAGAGATAGTCTAACCATCAAATACCCTTTTTCATTAAGTGCAAAATGTAACAGGTCCCAAACATTACAATCAGAGATAGAGCATAATCTTCTCCACTACTTGAACCCCTAACTTCGTCAACAAATCTTCTTTTTATGCACATAGTTGGTTACAATAGATCCTATAAACTAGATAAGATACTAATTTAATCATGATTCTTTGCTAACATATAGAAATCGGATTCTATTGTATTGATTGCTTTAGAATTCAAATAACTTAGTCTTTAAGGAAAATACTCGATTCTAAAGATGGATCATATCCTTGAAGATATTATGGACCTAGAAAATAGGGACTGTTGTAACTGCTTCAAGTAAACGTATTAAGTCGAGTCTTTGAATCTGCATAAGGTTGTGAACAAAAAATGTGGCTACAAAAAAAAGGGATTTTTGCTCCTCGAACTTCTCCAACATCTCACCAAAAGGGTTATCAAAACTATGATCCTTGGTGACATAAATAAAAAATGTATGTGCTATCATAACCTGGAAACCTTCATTGTTGAGAAGAGGATTGACCTTTGGACTGTTCTCGTTTGAACTTAGTTTGGAGCACTACATTGCTCCAATACAACTTAATGCTAATCTTTCTAACTTTCTTTGACATCTCGTGTTTATTTTTGTTCTTTGTTTTCATCTCTTGTACTTTGTCCTGTAGCTTGGAATTCTAGATTTTGAGTGTCAGTCTTTGTTGTTTCAATTTTTTGATAGTTGTTTGCAATTTCTTGATTTTTTGCTTTGATTCATCCCTTGTCTCTGTTCTACATTCCTCATGGTCTTCCTCAGGTGTAGGTTGATTTATATCAATTGATAGGTTGTGATTTCTTGTTCTCATTTCGTACTTATGCCCATTCGAAGATGACCCCATAATGATCTCCTTCTCTACAAAATTTTCTATATCTTGGATTTCTTGTAGGTATGATCCTGACAACTCGTTTATCTCTGGGATATAGGTAGGATCCTTTTCTATTTCTTCTTCAAAATTTGAGAACTCTATATCTGGAACTGGTGGTTGTTTCCTTTCCCTTTTTATCTTCTTTGGGACCTTCTCCACTGCATATTCATCTAGGATAATCAAATTGTCTTTCTTGAGGGATGGTTTGAATAAATATTTGGAATTGAGCCTTAGTGTATTGGTTTCTCTAGTCTTAGGCCTGCTATGATAATATATAACTTGTTTTCCTTTTTCCATCTTACTCTATTTTTTCTTAGTATTTTTCTCTATAGGTTTATCACAAGCCTCTGTTTATGGTTTTGACTTGACTTCCTGCTACTGTTCTGCACTTTATTTTTCCATTCTCCTTGTATACACTCTATCAAAACCCTTAGAATCATGTCTTGAAACATGGGATCCAGGTTCTTGTTTAATTTCAACTTCTTCTTGTAGTTGAAGCTTCCTCTTGCAAGATCTAGTTTATTTGGTTATAGGGGAAACTTCCTTTAGTTTTGCAGAATCCTCTGAAGTGTTACCCTTTCGTTTTGAAAATTTAGGTTTCTCTTGTTTTGTGTCTTTTTAATCCAACCCTACAGAACCAACATTTTCATCAAACCCCGATGAAATAAAATCTTACAAGTAGTTTGAGAATGATTCTGCACTCTCTTAGAAATTTTGGTCAAACCTTTTAACATGTAAAAAGGAAGACTCATCTCTATGTGTCCATTTAGATGCATAAAAATCCTCATATGATAACGACAACCATAAGAAAATCGGCCCTCACCTGTTATATATTTCTGGACTAGTGTCAAAACATCCATCAATTCTTCCTTTAACCATTTACTCAGGATCCATTGACTCCAGTCAGGATCGTGATGATCTCGTAGAATTTATTTTTTGTACAGATCTGTAGACAACTCACCTTTCTTCTACCTTCTCTCACCATGCACATGTAAGTGACATGCCAACCCAATTGAGTGCTATGTAGCATAGGTTAATACTCTTCCCACCTGAGTTTTAAAACCATCAAAATTTTGGGCGAACAACATCGAAACCTCCTCCTGGTAACCCTGGAAATTACAACATAAGTCGTACCAACCTGCATTGATATTTTTTTGCATGATTTTAGGATATGCTTCCAACAATTCGCCTCCAATCGGTTCCAAATGATTATCCAAACCACTTTTCTTAAGTGCCATTACTCTGACTTTGATCTCTGTCAACTTGCAGATGCTAGGGGTTTCAATTTGATAGTTTTTAGAACTTTCTTGCACAAGTAAGTGATACAGAGAGGTTTCCTCGGCTACAAAATGATGTTTGGATTTCAATCTAGTTATACAATTTCCCTCTCAACATTAGATCATCACTTTAAATGCTTGAAATCGTGGCCTGAAACCCAACTTCAGTGGATACATAAACATGTACCTGCTTATGCTCTTTGAATAATATCCCTTGTGTTGAGTCATCATTTGATGATAATCACGTTGCTACACAATTCCTTGCATGATCTTTTGGATGCTATTGTGACATTTAAGACGATTTTTGGGACTAGGACACATTACAAAATGATGGGTTTAGGCGCTGCAAGAATGGCGAGATTCTTGTAGCGACTATGTCTTTCTTTAAACTTGGGAAAAATTTAAAATTTGACTAGAAACAAATAAGAAATTTTGAAGTTTTGATCGTGGCATGGAATAGAAATAATGTTAACAATTATTTAGTGGTTCTGATCCATATTTGGTTTTAGTTTGTTTAATGTATTAAAGTGGTTTTTTATTACAAGACTATTTCGTTTGAAATTTATTGTGGGAATGACTTAATCTTGTATGAAGGTGACTTTATTGTAAGACAACAAAGCTCAAATCTACATAACAATGCAAAATAGATAAATGAAGGTATCGTACATTCTAAAGTTTATGATTCTAAGTTCATGGAACAAAGCATATTGTATTTTATTACCCAAACAAACATTAATTTTTAAAATGTAAACATTACTTTTTTCAAAATTAATATGCTTTTACATGTACAAATTTTTGAGTCAAGAATATTTCAATGTGTTGCACCCAAAACACCTTAAAAGTGCAAGGTTGAAAAATAGTTTTACTTGTGTCTTGTTATAGAGTTATGCTTTTTGATTAGAACATTAGTGGAATTTTGTAACCATTGCCCTCACAACTTGTAGCTTCGTATGGAATTGAAATTTAAACACAATTTTCATGACACTATCAAGGTATTTGGGCTCTGTTAAATAATAGAAAAGAAAGATTCAAATTTAATGCTTTACTAACAAATTGGATTGATTTGAAAATTTAAGGGTTCTTATGACCTGAGAATTCATTTTGTTCAGATAAATTTCAGAAAATTTGTAATCCACTTGCATTGGTTAGTAACATAATGAGATATAATGGGTAAAGAACTTATTTAGTGTGATGCACAAAACTTAGTGTAGGTCAATAACTGCTCATTGAGAGATGAGAGAAGTGATCATCATATAATTAAATTCTTATTCCTTTAGGATCCTTGTAGGGGAATATTTCCTACTTATCTCTATTAGAATAATATCAACACTATAAAAAATTGTATGTCCATTGGCGAGTTATGTGGAACTTGTTATGTGGTTAAAAGAAATGCAATTTGAGAGGTGGTTTAGGGTGAAACGAAAACCCAAAAGGGAGTTGACATTCATGAAATGAAATGAGAGCCAACACAAAATTGTAGCATAAGTGGAGTGGGTTGATACCATACCAAATACGACAACACCCATAATTTTTTCAAAAGATAAACAAATGAAGGCAAGGTAACTCCAACTCCAACAACAAATGAGGGTACATCGTTTGCATCTATAATAATGAATATGGACACATCTCATATGTACACATCTCGCAAGAGAAAAAGATAGAAAGAGTTATGGAAATTCAAGCATAGTCATCATTGAAATGCATGAGAAACACACATTGTACAAAAGAGATCAAAGAGGATTCTCCATCAAACCAATAAACAATAGAGTTTGCTTTTTGTTAGTCCCTAAAGTTGTCCTTGATTGCTAAGGGAAATCTGGGGAACCTTAGTTATTGCAATGGTTTTATGTTTGTAGGTTTATTTTGGATTTTGGATTGTTTTATAGGTCCAGTAGTAAATGAAATAGGCAATTTCATTTTCTGATTACAAAAGCAAGTTCCAATCACACTAACTTATTCAATGGTATTCAATATGATGAGCTAGATAAGGAATTTAAACATGAAAGTAAAGAAAACTGCAACTTCACAATTTGTTGACTCACAAAGAAGATTCTTGATCCTCAATATAATTAAGAAATAAGAATGAAGTACTTAAACATAGATCCTATAATGAGCAACAATCGACAAAATATTTACTAGCTTCAAACATAAATAATATATCACATGCTTTGAAAAGATACATATGAATTTAAGTAAGACAATAAATAATGAAAGACAAGAAGAGATAGTCTAACCATCACATATCCTTTTCCATTAAGTGTAAAATGTAACAAGTCCAATACATTACAATCAGAGACATAGTATAATCTTCTCCACTACTCGAACCCCTAACTCCGTCAACAAATTTCTTTTTATGCACATAGTTGGTTACAATAGATCCTATAAAATAAATAATATTTTGATTTAATCCTGATTCTTTTCTAACATATAGAAATCAAATTCTGTTGTATTGATTGCTTTACAATTCAAAGAACTTAGTCTTTAAGGAAAGTACTCGATTTTAACGCTGGATCATATCCTTGAAGATATTTTGGACCTAGAAAATAAGGATTGTTGTAATTGCTTCAAGTAAATGTATTAAACTCAGTCTTTGAATCTACATAAGGCCGTGACCAAAATGTTGGATTACTGAGAGGGGGGGTGAATCAATAATAGAACAATGTAATCCTTTTTAACCATATAATGCAAGTGTTATATCAATGTAGCATTATCATCCAATATTTGAAGAGTAAATAAACAATGAACAAATGAAAAATTATACACATACACAGTACAACAATGTTTTTACATGGAAACCCAAAGTGGAAGAAAACCACCTAATGCTTTTTCTTATATGTCTTGAAGAATTACATTCATTGGAAGCACCAACTTTCTTTGTTTTCCAACTGCAACTGGAAGGAGGCTCCAACCCCCTAGTTTCTCAGGCTACAACCTAAGGGAAGCTACAACTCCCCAATTCTCTGGCTACAACCAGAAGGAGGATACAACCCCCTATGCTCTCTGGATACAACCAAAAGGTGGCTACAACTACCTGTCCTTGCCCCATCTAACCGCCCCGATGTATAAGTAGAATGATGGAACCACTATCACACTATCACTACGAGATATTCTGCTGTAAACTTGTACCAATCAACCTGCACCAAACAACCTGTACCAATAACCTGAACCATGCAACAACCTATACCTCAACCTGTACCATAAACAAGTGCATCAATCATGCACCAACCTATACCAAACAACCTGTAATCAACTTGTACCATAAAAAAGTGCATCAACCATGCACTAACCTGTACCTCATCCTACAAACCTTCATTAAATTTAACAAAAAGAGATAATCCAGGTGGATATCGGTGACCACCCACCTTTTCCAGTTGGCTCAAAACAATTTTCTGGCAATTTTGGCAATTTACTATTTTTAGCAGTTTTAACTTCCGAGGCCATTTTGAGGGCCTAAATGAAGGTTTTTTCGGGATAGAGCTTATCAATTATAGTTGAAGGAATTTTGAGCCCCAAAAATGAATCTTTTCGATGATACCTTTCCAATGGGCTATCATACGCCTAAAACAAAGATCTTATGCAAAAGTTACGACCCTGGGAAGTTGATGTACTAACTTACCCAAATGGGGCCCACATGCCTTTTGGCGCTTCATCTCCTAGGGTTAGGTTTTTGGATGTATAGGGTTTTTTGAATTCATGTTTATTGTAAAAATTCATTCAGAGCCTCATTGTAATCATCTTCTTGCGAATGCGAGTATCCATCACATCTCTTCTCAGAGATATGCTGCCACCATTCTAGCGAGTCTTTCACTCTGTATTTTTACAGTCTCTGTACATTTCTTTCATTAATAGAAATCATGTATTATTGTATATATGTGTTTATGGTTGCATATTTGATACATTTCTGTTATATTATTGAATATCTGCAATATCTCCGTTCACAATTTTTCTGACAGAGAAAAGATCACCTTCGCACTCCTTAAATCTCTTCGTCATGTCAAACATTCTTGGGAAACTTGGAGCAAAGTTATACAGAGGAGTCTGGAACATATGGGGTCGAGACCACTTGGGATTTTTTTGTGGATGTAGTAAAGGAACAATATTACCCCGTTGGAAACTATGAGGACCAATACATGAGATGGACCACATTGCGGCAAGAGAGGGGCCAAGCAGTTTTGGAGTTCACCAATACCTTCCATACCTTGTGCACCAAGATGGGTATCAAAGACTTCAAATGACATTTGGTTCTGAAATACCGTGGGGCTCTACACAAATACATCCAAACTGAAATGGATTTTCTGGACATCTCATCACTCGGTGCTGCTTATTGATATGCTGTTAAAATCGAGCAGAAATTTAAGCACCATAACAAATGAGAGTTTGGATCTGCAAATCCACAACAACCTAAGTATGATAAATACGACCCTAACAAATAGCTTCCTGAAGACTAGTCTAAACCACATGAAAAGAAGGGTCACGAGAAGATGAAGAAGGACACCAGAAAATGGTGCAATTTCCACAAAAGCCCCTGGCACAACACCGATGAATGTCGCTCAAAACAATCATTGGTGGCTGAGATTGAAGACAAAGATCCAAACCCTGATTCAGAATCTGATTATGAAAATATTTGTAAAAGACAGATCATCGACGCAGACCCCACTGCTATTGTGGCAACCACAACAATTCAACTAGAAGAACGAACCGATCCTGAAGAGGGGGAGTGACTTTTTCATTCACAAGTGTGGGTGAAGGGGACCCCACTGCATTTTATTGTTGATAGATGAAGCCATAAGAACCTCATCTTAGCAGAGGTCGTCAAACAGTTTGGATTGTCGACAAAACCACACCCGCAACCATACAACATCGGGTGGCTTCGCCAAGGACGAGATCTTCGTGTCAGCCAACAATGACAATTGTCATACGACATCCAACCCTTCAAGGATGAGGTATTATGTGATGTTTCCCCACTAGATGTTTGTGATGTTCTCTTGGGCCAACCATATATGTGGAAGCACCATGTTATTTATGAGTCTCGACCCCGTAGTGTTATTGTTACTTTGGGGGGTCATCTCTACATAATACCAAAGGTAGTTCCAACTACTGTCTCACCGAAAAAGTGCCGCAAGGTAGTATCTAATACTAAAAAATTCAGCTTCTTCATAATCTGTTCAAAAGATGAACAAGAGGATACTGCAACCACTACAGCCTCGGTCCAAGCACCTTCTATCCAACAGAAGCAGGTTGACAAGATTGTAGCAAAGTGTAAAGATTCCTTCTGCACAAAAGAATATCATGTATCCAGACTGGTTTAAAAGGTCCAACCCTTCCAACCACATGCTCGTGATAGCCTTCCACAAACCGAGCAACGCGACATCTCCAACAAGGCAAGCAACTCACCAAAATTTAGATTCAACAAACACGTTTTCCTCTCCTCTGGGCACTCAACTCAATGGAGACCATTTCTTCCTAAGGCAGGAGGATTGATCCAGGTGGATATTGGTGGCCACCCACCTTTTCCAACTGGCTCAAAACAATTTTCAGGCAATTTTGGCAATTTACTATTTTTAGTAGTTTTAACTTCCGGGTCCATTTTGAGGGCCTAAATGAAGGTTTTTCAGGATCGAGATTCCCAATGATAGCCGAAGGCATGATTGAGCCCCCAAGATGAATCTCCTCGACGATACCTTTCCAATGGGCTTGTTATCCCCCACTTTTAGGGATAACTAGGAGATCATGTCTCGAGGCCCACAAGTCCTAGACATGGAGTACCGAGAGCAGGATTGACTTTAGCATGGCCCTAGAGGACCCACCTTTTCTTTCTTCTAGCATATTTATCTTGTCAACAACAACAAAATCCATCACCATTGGCTTGGTCCTGTGTCAGAGAAGGTTCTTGTTCCATGAGGTAATTAGTCCAGGTATCATGGTATGTGTCACTTTGATCATCAAAACCATTTAATGTATGCATCTGATTCCTTTTATTTCTGACAACTGCTTGGATCTTACACTTGCCCACTTGACCTTGTTTGGGGGATTGACAGGATTCCCTAGAAATCCTGTGTCTGTATGTTTTTTTTTTCCACTGGGGGGATTTCTGAAAAGCCATCATCGCTCCCATCACAACACCACTGTTCCATCTTGTTTCCCGCTCACTTATCCCATTCCACTTTTCCGGGCACTGGGTTGACCTATTTTCAGGGTTGCACCTTATCTCGTGGGAAGAAGGGGCTAAAGGCATAGAAGGTAAAAACAAGCTGGTAAAAGATAAAGTCCTGAAAATAAAACCTCTAGATGCTTCACCCAGGGATCCCCGAGAAAGCAATAAAAGGCTTCTCAGCAAGAAACAATAGGGACCCGGAAAATAATAAAACAAGACCTAAGCAGAGGGTAGGGGGTCTCATCACGAGCCAGGCTATTAGGTCCATGGGTAGCTAGAAGTATGACATTTCCACTAGCTGGTTACCACACCAGGGTAGTGTCCCCTGATTAGCTCTTGAGCAAAAAAAAAGAAGAGAAAAAACAATAAAAGATAAAAATAATAAAAAGAATAAAGGAAAGAATGGGCTTGGAAAAAATGCATCCATGACATGTACAACTCACCTTCTAACAAAGGCCTTCACTGCACCCAGATGCTTGGACATCCCCTGACCACGCCACCCACTTACATGGCCTGGATGAGGTCTCTTCCAGGAACTTTCCTTTTCTAGAGGACACTAGCCCAATAGGACGCCTTGTCCTTTTCTCCAGACTAGTATTGTAGGTTTGTGTAATGTGTTTGAGATGTTAACTGATTTATTAGGGATTTTATGCACATGTTTAGTAATATTGATGATGAGATGGGATTGACATTGCTATGATCCCTGTGACTGATGATTTCATGGAGGGCGTAGATTTTGATGTGCAGGACCATGCCCGACGGACATGTACCATTTCGACTGGTACACATGGGGAGATGATCAGTTAGGACCTCCATGGGGCTGAAGAGCCCATCAAATGGATGCTGGGACCCCATCAAGGGGGAGATATAGGAAAAATATGGATCAAGAGCTTTGCACTAGAGAAGAAGAGGACGTTCCACCAGAGGCACCCCGACAGAGCTTGACCTAGGGGGGATGGCCCTTTTTCAGTGGAACGTTGGCCTTGGAAGGCCTAGGACGTCACCATCTTGACCATGACATCATCCAACATCATGGACGTCTTGGGAGGCAGACTAGGCATCATTGGCACGTGTGGCAGGTTGGAGAAGCCCAAGGAGGGCTAACGTTTTGCTCCAAGATGCCTCATTTTCCCTAGAAGGGGCTGACATCTCCCTTAAAGGGGATTATTACTTCTTTTCAGCTTGATTAGGGTTTTAATTTGACAATTTAATGTAAAAACAATATGATTTGGTATTTTGGCCTTGTCGGCCTTTTACATGACCTAAAATGTAAAATTAGGTCATGGTACTGTATAAATGAGGGATTTTTACCTTCATTTTTTCATCACAACTCACTCACTCATTAGTGGGGTCTGAAATTTGCGCCCTCTCTTAGGTTATTGGCTGATTTAGTGATGCGCACTTGTTGAAGGAGGACTATTTTGGCATATTTTGGCTTTTCTCTTAATGGAAGGTGTTACAACTAGGGTTTGCATTGCTTCTTCTTGGTGAATTGTAAGTATTTTTCTGCAAAAATTCTTGAATCAATGGTTGTAGTTTAATTTCTTGCATATGTTTATGATTTTTCTGAACAAAACCCTAGGTGACAAGCACACAAGTAGGTCCTTGTCTCATGTCCCCATTGAGAGAAAATTTTCAGCCATTTGAAGAAGGAGAGAGCCTAGCCGTTGCTACACTCCCTTCCCCCCTTCATTTATTGCTAGCCGTACTTCCTGTAAGCTAAGGAGAGAGAGACGCCTTAAGCCTAGGTCTACTACACTTAGGGTCGATTTTCTCTAGGGTTTGCTGAAAAGGCCTTGCTGTAGCAACACCCTTCTTCATCAAACCCTCTAGTCTTGGTTTATGCTTCATCTTGCAGCTAGTCGTTTTTTTCCATTGAGTTAAGGAAGGAGAAGAGAGCACCAAGGCCTAGTTTACCTACACCAAGGTGAGCCTCTCTCCCCTAGGGTTTTGACTTTGGGGCCTTGCTCTAGCAACACTCCAAAGCCTCTCCCTCTAGTCCTTGACCTACTTACCTTTGCCTCCTTTAGCTCCTGCATCTTCCACTATTTGACTCCATTAACCCTAAGGCACTGATCTAAAGAGACCTCATGTGCTAGAGTGACCTTTATCACAAAACAACTCTCAACACTTTGAATCAAAACCTAACCTAACTAACTCTAGCCTAGAACTAACCTTCTAACCCTACATGCTACCGTCATCTCCTGCTACTAACACCTTTGTGCAACAAACGTTTTGTCTTATAAGCAATTGAATGATGATTAAAGGCATAAATTAAATGAAGTGTTGATTTATTACTTTAAATGCCATATTGTTCCAGTATTTATTGGTGAAGTAACAATTTTCATTGCTATTTATAAACATTGACTTCGTCAATATTTATTGCTAAAATTGCTTATATGTTCATCATATAGTCATCCATTTATATGAAGTACTAACCCATTGAATTAGATTTCATATATCGTTTGCTGTTGCTTTGTCTCAGGCAGGTATTTCTTTGGGGGTTTTACTTTATTATTGGCTGTTTAGCTGGGACTATCTGCATGGTGGTGAATTGTGAGGGGGGAATCTATCCTTGTCTTTTACTCCTCTTGCCTTCTCAAAACCCTAGATCACCGGTGACGTCTCCCCTAGGCCTCACCTCCCTAAAGAGAAAGAACCATCCCATTGTGGTGACATTGGGTGGGATTGGTTCATGTTATGCTAGTTTGGCCTTCAAACCTCAAGTCTTTTATCCTTGCTACAAACTTACCCAAGGATAGTATGCAAAAGTTACGACCCCGAGAAGTTGCTGTACTAACTTACCCAAATGGGGCCCACATGACTTTGGGCGCTTCATCTCCTAGGGTTAGGTTTTTGGATGTCTAGGGTTTTTGGTATTCCTATTTATTGTAAAAATGCCTTCAAAGCCTCATTGTAATAATCTTCTTGCAAATGCGAGTAGCCGTCACATCTCTTCTTAGAGATAAGCTTCCACCATTCTAGCGAGTCTTTCACTCTATATTTTTATAGTTTCTGTACATTTATTTCATTAATAGAAATCATGTATTACTATATATCTGTGTTTATGGTTGCATCTCTAATACATTTCCGTTTATTATTGAATATTTGCGATATCTCTGTGCATTTCTTTATTATATCTCCGCTCTCATTTCAGGATGAAAATAATCCGGATCAGTGGTATCAGAGCAGGCTTCTCTTGATCATTTTTTTTCAGTGCATGTCCCCAACGAGGTCTGAGTATAGCAAGTTGGGTCTCGAGCTTGTCTCTCTTAAAGACAATCGCTCTCGCATGCCCAAGAAACCCTCCATGGTAGAAGAAAAGAAAATTGACAGAGCATACGGTCCTATAAATCTGTTGCTTGAGCAAGCTCTCATGCGACAGAGGGACAAAATGATGGAGAATTTTTCCCACATCCTTCAACGCTTGTCGATAGCATCAGACACATCTTCATCAAGCTGCCACTTCAGAGGCGCCTCGCCTTTAAAGGTACAAGTTAATTTTGATATTCCTGTATTTGAAGAACATATAGATGTAGATACCCTAGACAAATGATTAAAACTTCTAGAAGGTTATTTCTCTATTCAAAATTTTTTCAACAGAGAAAAGATCACCTTCACACTCCTTAAAGATCTTCCTCATGTCAAACATTGGTCGAAAAATTACTGTGAGTAAAGTTCCATAGAGAAGTCTGGAATATATGGGGCCGAGCCCACTTAGGATTTTTTTGTGGATGCGGTAAAGGAACAATATTACCCTGTTGGAAACTATGAGGACTAGTACATGAGATGGACCACACTGCGGCAAGAGAGGGGCCAAGCAGTTCCGAAATTCACCAATACCTTCCATACCTTGCACACCAAGCTGGGTATTAAAGACTCCGAATGACATTTGGTTCTGAAATACCGTGGGGCTCTACACAGATACATCCAAACTGAAATGGATTTTCTAGACATCTCATCATTCAATGCTTCTTATCGATATGTTGTTAAACTCAAGCAGAAATTTAAGCACCCGAAAAAACGAGAGTTTGGGTTTGCAAATATGCAACAACCAAAGTATGATAAAGATGGCCCTAACAAACAACTTCCTAAAATCTAGTCTAAACCACAAGAAAAGAAGGGTCACGGGAAGACGAAGAAGGACACTGGAAACTGGTGCGATTTCCACAAAAGCCCTTGGAACAACACCAATGAATGTCGCTCAAAACAATCATTGGTGGCTGAAATCAAAGACAAAGAGCCAAACCCTGATTCAGAATATGATTATGAAAATATTGGTAAAAGACAGATCATCGACGCAGACCCCACTATTATTGTTGTGACCGCAACAATTCAACCAGAAGAACCAACAGATCCTTAAGAGGGGGAGTGCCTTTTTCATTCAAAGATGTGGGTGAAGGGGTCCCCACTGCATTTTATTGTTGATAGAAGAATCTAGAAGAACCACATCTCAACAGAGGTCGTCAAACAATTGGGATTGTCGACAACACCACACCCGTAGCCATACAACATTGGGTGGCTTCACCAAGGACGAGATCTCTGTGTCAGCCAACAATGTCGATTTTCATATGACATCCAACCCTTCAAGGATGAGGTATTATGTGATGTTTCCCCACTGGATGTCTATGATGTTCTCTTGGGCCAACCATATATGTGGAAGCGCCATGCTATTTATGAGTCTCGACCCCGTAGTGTCATTGTTACTTTGGGGGTCATCTCTACAGAATACCAGAGGTAGTTCCGACTACTGTCCCACCTAAAAAGTGCCACAAGGTATTATCTCATACTACAAAATTCAACTTCTTCACAATCTGTTTAAAAGATGAACAAAAGGATACCGCAACCACTACAGGCTCGGCCCAAGCACCTTCTATCCAACAAAAGCAAGTCGACAAGATTGTAGCAAAGTGTAAATATTCCTTATGCACAAAATAATATCATGTATCTAGAATAGTTAAAAAGGTCCAACCCTTCTAGTCACATGCTCGTGATAGCCTTCCACAAACCGAGTAGCGCGATGTCTCCAACAAGGCAAGTAACTCACCAAGATTCAGATTCAGTAAACGCATTTTCCTCTCCCCCGTGCACTCAACGCAATGGATACCATTGATTACTAAGGAGAGAGTATTGATCTAGGTGGATATCGGTGGCCACCCAACTTTTCCAACTGGCTCAAAACAATTTTCTGGCAATTTACTATTTTTAGCAGTTTTAACTTCCGGGGCCATTTTGAGGGCCTAAATGAAGGTTTTTCAGGATTGAGCTTCTCAATGATATCTAAAGGCACACTTTATCCCCCAAAATGAATCTCCTCGATGATACCTTTCCAACGGGCTATCATATTCCTAAAACGGAGATTGTATGCAAAAGTTACGACTCCGGGAAGTTGATGTACTAACTTACCAAAACGAGGCCCACGAGACTTTTGGCGCTTCATCTCCTAGGGTTAGGTTTTTGAATGTGTAGAGTTTTTCACATTCTTTTTTATTGTAAAAATGCCTTCATAGCCTCATTGTAATCATCTTTTTGCGAATTCGAGTAGCCGTCACATCTCTTCTCAGAGATAAGCTGCCACCATTCTAGCGAGTCTTTTACTCTGTATTTTTACAGTCTCTGTACATTTCTTTAATTAATAGAAATCATGTATTACTGTATATCTGTGTTTATGGTTGCATCTCTAATACATTTTTGTTATATTATTGAATATCTGCAATATCTCTATGCATTTCCTTATTATATCTCCGCTCTCATTTCATCCTGAAAATAATCTGGATCAAGAGACTAGCATTTTCATCTAACTTTTGCGTTAGTCTCACATGACTAGTTTTGGATTAGTCAACAACCCTAACTTGAAATAATCATAACTATGTACCGGCAATGAATTAAGATATGAAAATAATACAAAAGTTCTTCAGTGTGTTTTGTGAAATTTCTCCAGGTGTCACTAGTTGGAACCTCTCAGAAAAGGAGTTATAGCAAAAATGACATACCTTGTTGAATTCTGGCTTATTCTAGAGAGAGAAATTGTAGAGAATGCCCCGCACAGAATATTTGTTGTATGGATCTGAAAATTTTACACATAATACTAGAGACTGTACTCTAACCAACAAATTTGGTCTTACTGAATTTGGATCTGTTATGAAGAAGTTATGACGTTTTTACCCGAAACACATGTTTTAGACTAGTTTCAGGACTAGCCACAAACCCTATTTGCCACGTAGTGTAACTCCAAAAATTCAATGACCCACAAGCTGAAATTTGTACCACAACTACTTGGTTATGTTTCCTCAATGACCTCCCAATTTCATGGTCTGAATCATTCTAGAAAAAAAGTTATCGCGAAAATGGTGAGATGACCTATAAATAACATACCTTAGAAAGCATCATCAAAAGAATTTATCCTCCCTTGAATTTCAACCTTCTTTACTTCACCTTCCCTCTGAAATTCGACTTAGATATCCTTTGGTTACCTCAGTCACCTGTAGATATTCAATATGCTCAAGTGTAATTGAATGAGAGAGCCTTGCCTTGCCTCTTATTTATACTCTCAACATCTTCTAGGCCACTTTGTCCACATAGCCACTTTGTCCACATAGTCACCTATGTCCAACTTTGCCCAATTTTCCACTTGTCCATGTATCCAATAGCCACTTGACCGTTTAACCCATTTTCCTCATTTTAGGGTTAACCTTCTTATAACCACTTTCCATAATTAAAAAGTTCTCCATTTACTTTGTTATTTAAATAATCCTCTTTGATTTTGTCACTTTACTTTATTATTTAAATAATCCTCTTTGACTTTGTCACTTCACTTTATTATTTAAATAATCCTCTTTGACTTTGTCACTTCACTTTATTATTTAAATAATTTCTTCTTTGCAAACACTTTGACTTCTTTGACCTTTTGGGGCTTCAAGCCAATCATATGAGGGTCCTTCAACTTCACAAGGCCATAACTCTCAAACTGTGAGGAGTTATGTGATGTTCCACATACCACCATAAATGACATGACATGTGCTATCCATCTAGAATAGTCTTACCTGCAAATATATCAAAACTCATACCATTATACATAAAAAAAAACTTGGGTCAATTACCCAAACCTTTGTGCTATCGGAATTTGCTACCAGAATTTCTTCAAGGCTTGACATCAATAAAAACCAACCTAATTAATCAACAATATCCCCCTTTGGCATTGATGGAAACACTTTGATGCAATACTGAAATCATATCACTCATGCGCCCCTTGGAACCATGCCTGCATCTCTGTGACCAACGCTCCCCCTGGAACCATGCCTCTGTCCTCTACATATGATAAATCTCTCCCCCTTTGTTATCAATGGAAAATGTATCTTTCCATTCGAGGCTTCTCCCCTTAACTGACTCGTCTGATTTACCAATCTAAATTTTCCTCTTTATGGTGCTTCCTTGTGTACATCTAAGACCTATAATATAAGCATTCAAAAGCATTCATTTTGGAGTATAAATAACTCCGATTCTTTGGCAAAGATACTCAAAGGATTCCTGTGGAAGCAGTTTTGTAAAGATGTATGCCACTTGTTCTTTTGTGCCCACATATTCAACTCTGATGTTCTTTTGTGCAACTTGTTCCCGTAGAAAGTGGTACTTGATTGGAATGTGCTTCGTCTTGGAGTGCATCACCGGGTTCTTTGAGATACTGATGGCAATTGTAATATCACAATAAATTGGAATGGGATCATCATACTCAACTTGTGTATCTGTCAGAGTTTGTTTCATCCATAGAACCTGTGTACAACATGTTGTTGCTGCAATATAATCTACCTTGGTTGTAAATAAAGATATTGATGATTGTTTCTTACTTAGCCATGATACTAAAAACTCACCCAAGTAGAACAATGCTCCACTGGTGCTCCATCGGTCATCAATGAAACCTGCCCAATATGCATCTGTGTGGGCAATAAGTGATAGATCCTTTTCCTTTTCAATACCATAATCCAATCTCTTTTGTTCCTTTGAGATATTTGAAATTCCTCTTCACTGCTAATACATGTGATTCCTTTGGTGTTGCTTGAAATCGTGCCAGCTATCCAACTTCCTGCATTACATCTGGTTTGGATGCTGTCACATATAATAGGCTACAAATCATTGACATGTATTGCCTCTGATCTGTAGACTTTGAATCATCATCTTTGCTCAACTTGCAACTGGTTTGGATGGGAGTGATAATTGGTTTGCAATCTTCCATTCCGAACCTCTTTAACATTTCTTTGATATACTTGGTTTGAGAAATAAATATTCCTTGGTTTCTTTGACGTATCTAAAGACCCAGAAAGAAGGATAGTTCTCCAAGTAATGACATTTCAAATTCATTCTGCATGTCCTCTGCAAATTTCTGGCTTAATCTGTCATCAGTACTTCCAAAAATAATATCATCAACATAAACTTCAATTAATAAAATACCATCTTGAGTTACCTTGATGTAGAGGCTGCTGTCTGCACTTCCTTTTTTGAACCCCACCTGTTGTAGATATTTATCCAGTCTAGATCACCATTCTCTAGGAGTCTGTTTTAGACCATACAAGGCCTTCTTTAATTTACACACATAATCTGCATTCTATGACAACTGAAATCCTTCTGGTTGTTCAATGTAGACTTCTAAAAGCTGATTTTACGTCCATCTGATACAATTTAATATTTTTGGAGCATGCATAAGCTAAAAGCAATCAGATTTCTTCCATTCTAGCAACTGGGGCAAAAGTCTCTTCAAATTCGATTTCTTCAACCCGTGCATATCCTTTACATACCAATCTAGCTTTGTTCCTTGTAACCTGTCCATCTTCATTCAATTTATTCATGTATACCCACTTTGTTCCGATCACATTCTTATCCTTTGGTCTTGGAACCAATTCCCAAGTGTCATTTTTCTCTATTTGATCCAATTCTTCATCCATGGCTTTATTCCAAAATTCATCCTTGCTAACCTCTTCAAAACAGGTTGGTTCAATCATATATGAGAGTGCTAGGTGCGCTTGTTATGGTGAACAGATTCTTCTTCTAGTCTCAACTTCTGCATCTTTTTTTTGATAATATGATCTGAAGGATGATTCTTCTGTACTCGTCTGCTAGGTGTCTTTGGAGGCACTTGCTGAACTTGCTCTTATTCTTGTATCATATCCTCTTCATCTTCCCCTTCTACTTCTTTTTCATCTTCTGTGTCTTCTTCGTAAAGATGTTCCATTGATTCATTTTCTTCTTCCTTTAATTCTTGTCTACCTGTTTCATCAATTGTTACGTTGATGCTTTCCACAACTTTGTTCAATGTCAGGTTGTAACACTTGTATGCTTTCCTTGTACTTGAGTAACCAACAAGTACTCATTTTTCCACACGAGAGTCAAACTTTCCCATTCCTCCATCTTCTCTTTTGATGTAGCATTTGCTTCCAAAAAATATGAAGTGCTTCACATTTGCTGGTCTTCCTTTCCATAGCTCGTAGGGAGTTTTGTCAGTGTTGTTTCTGAGCATTACTCTATTTTAAAAGTGAACTGTTGTATGCACTGCCCGTGTCCAAAATATATCTATCAATTTGGAATCCATTAGCATTTTTCGAGCTATTTCCTGTACTGTCTCGTTCTTTCTTTCAACAACTCCATTCTGTTGAGGTGTCCTGGCAACAGAGAATTTCCTTTTTATACCATGACTTTTAAGCCCTTTGTTGTAGTTGGTCCAACTAGATCAGTATGCACAATTTCTAGTGGTCTTGTCGTTGAATATTCTTTTGATTTAAACCTGGTCTTTGTTTGATTTCCTTGTTGATAATGCTTGCATAAAGTGTTGGTTGGTTTCGTGATCTGGGGAATTTCTTTAACTGCTTCCCTTTTGCTGACTTCGACAAGGTTATCAAAATGTATGTGGCCCATTCTTCTGTGCCATATCCAACTTTCATCTTCCTTTCCTAGGCAACACTTTTTATTTCCAATTTTACTTAATACATATATGTTGCTTGAATTTCTCGCAACTGTTGCAATCAATTTTCCTGAACCTTCTTTTCTTATCTTTCACTTTTGTGAATCGAAAGTAACTTTATGAACTTGGTCACACATTTGACTCACACTTAGAATATTATGTTTCATATCTTCTACTAGTAGAACATTTTACGCCTTGGTATTCTTGTTCTCAATTCCAATTGTGCCTTTTCCAATGATTTTAACTGAATCATCATTTCCGAAGGAGATTGATCCATCTCTTTCCTTTCTTAATGTAAGAAACATGTCTCTATCACCTGCCATGTGTTTTTAACAACCACTGTCAACATACCAACCACGTTTCTTCTGCTTCTCTTGTAGAGCGAGTATGCATTCTTCATTGCTATAGTAATTCTCCTTTCTTATCCATGTCCTTTTTTGAGGTTCCTGTCTGTGACTGTTGTTGTTCTGTTTTGGTTCTCTAGGAGGGACTGTCATTCTGCAATCTTTGTCCATGTGTCCAAAGTTGTTACATTTGTAGCATTCCACTTCAATGCTCAAAGATTCAAACCTGTTGTAACTTCTTCTCTGTGTTTCACTAGGCCTTCTTGGATAACCCTTTTGTGTATGACTTTCAAAGTTGTTTATGTTCCTATTGTTAGCTTTGTAATTCACAACTTTATGCCCAAAATTATTACATGCATAACATAAACCAAAAAAGATAGTTTGATACCTGGGAGTTGAAGATATTTTGAAAGGAGGTACTCTTATGAACCCTTTTTCTCCTTGAGGGCTATCTGTTTCTGTTGGTCATTGATTCTAAAATATGAATCTTCACGATGGAGGAGTGTCCCTGTAATTTTCTTTGTAGACCTTCCTATCCCCTTTGATTGTTTCTGCATAGATTTTTGGATATGTTTCTTGTTCTTTTGTTTTGGAGCTTGATCCTTTTTTTGTCTGATTGTATCCAAGTCCGGACTTGTCATGCTGAGGTTTTTGACCATTGATAATGTCATTCAAAACTTTTGAGCTGTTCTGCATATTTTTCTTTTGAATATCCTTTCTTAATGTGACAATTTCTGCTTCCAAATTTCCAATGGTCTTGTCTCTTCCTTCTAGCTGTTCTTTGAGTGCTTCTTCAATTCTTTTATCTTCTTCAATTTGAACCTTCAAATTTGTGATCACTTGTTCTAGTTCCCGAGTGTCTTCTTTCTTGTCTAGTTCCGCTTGTAGTTTCTTGTTTTTCTTCTTTTCTCTTCTGATAACTTCTATGGAACACAACAATTCTTCTCGGTAGTCAACTTTAGCCTCTTCATATTCTTCTTCAACCTCTTCATATTCTTCTTTAGAGTCTTCTACTCCCATGAATAAAACTCTTTCTGTCTCACTGTCACTGACTTCATCTTCATTTGATGATGAGATGTCTTCTTTGGTGCATACGATTTTCTTGAAAACTTTCTTTGTGGTTCTTTTGCCTTTATATGTTTGTTTGCTATTTGAGTAACCTTCATCATTTCTCTTTTTCTTATGAGGACATTTGTTATCAAAATGATTAATACCATCACAATTAAAACAAATCAAAGGAACCTTACCTCTATACCTGTTATTGGTTCCCTTGTTCATTTTTCTGACAAAGTTGGCCGCTTCTTCAACATCTTCCGAGACGTAACTGCTGCTGCCATGTTCTTTTTCTTTTTTCTTTTCCTTTTTCTTTGACCTTTTGGATGCTTTGCAGGTTGTTTATTTTATATCTGGATTTTCCTATTCAGTTTTCATTTCATATGCTGTGAAGATTCCATGCAGTTCATCCATGCTTATTGAGTTTAGATCTGCTCTTTCTTCTAGTGCTGATATCTTAGGGTCAAATCTCATAGGAAGAGATATTAGTACCTTTTGAACAATTACAAATTCTTTGATTTCTTCTCCCAATCTCAAGATTGCATTTACTGTTTCATTGACTTGTAAAAAGTAAGCTGCAATATTCTCATCTTCCTTCATCTTTAGTTGTTTGAACCGACCTCTGTAAGTTTGAAGCTTTGCTGCTTTGACTTTTGAATCTCCTTCATAAATATTTTGAAGTTTGTCCCAAATATCTTTAATGGATTTACAATGTGCAACTTTGGTGAATATTGATTCTCCAACACCATTCAAAAGTGCATTTGTGGCTTTGGAATTATTCTGACCAAGTTTCACTGCTTTCTCATTTGGCGACGAAACTGTTGGTGTTTTGTATCCATATACAATTGATTGCCAAATTTCAAATCCCTGTGCATGTATATATGTCTTCATCCTTATGCTCCAAAATGCATACTTCTATCCAACAAACTGTGGTATTCCATTTTTATACATGTTGTTTCTCTCCATGATCTACCTTTCAGTGGTTAAAATGATTTCTGAAGGAACCTGCTATGATACCAATTGTTGGATTACTGAGAGGGGGGTGAATCAATAATAGAGCAATCTAATAATTTTTAACCATATAATGCAAGTGTTATATCAATGTAGCATTATCATGCAATATTTGCAGAGTAAATAAACAATGATCAAATGAAAAATCATACAGATACACAACACACCAGTGTTTTTACGTGGAACCCCAAAGCAAGACAAAACCACAGAATGATTTTTCTTATATGTCTTGAAGAATTACATTCATTGGAAGCACCAAATTTCTTTGTTTTCCAGCTGCAACTTTAGTCTCACATGACTAGTTTTGGATTAGTCAACAACCCTAACTTGAAATAATCATAACTATGTACCTATAATGAATAAAGATATGAAAATAGTACACAATGTTCTTCAATGTGTTTTATGCAATTCCTCCAGGTGTCACTATTTGGAACCTCTCAGAAAAGGAGTTATAGAAAAAATGGTATACCTTGTTGAATTCTGTCTTATTTTAGAGAGCGAATTTGTAGAGCGTGCCCCGCAAGGAATATTTGTTGTATGTATCTGAATTTTTTTACAAAGAATACTACAGACTGTACTCTAACCAACACATTTTCTCTTACTGAATTTGGATTTGTTATGAAGAAGTTATGACGTTTTTACCCGAAACACCTATTTTAGACTAGTTTCAGGACTAGCCACAAACCTTATTTTCCACTGAGTGTAACTCCAAAAATACAACAACACACAAGCTGGAATTCGTACCACAACTACTGGTATATATTTCTTCAATGGCCTCCCAATTTCACGGTCTGAATCATTCTAGAAAAAAGTTATTGCGAAGATGGTGAGATGATCTGTGAATAACAGACCTTAGAAAGCATCATCAAAATAATTTATCCTCCCTTGAATTTCGACCTTCTTTACTTCACCTTCCCTCTGAAATTCGTCTTAGATATCCTTTGGTTACCTCAATCACCTATAGATATTCAATATGCTCAAGTGTAATTGAAATGAGAGAGCCTTGCCTCTTATTTATACTCTCTAAGTAGCTTCCTTAGAAGCATCTTCTAGGCCAATTTGTCCACATAGTCACTTTGTTCGCATAGTCACCTATGTCCAACTTTGCCCAATTTGCCACTTGTCCATGTATCCAATAACCACTCAACCACTTAACCCATTTTCCTCATTTTAGGGTTAACCTTCTTATAACCACTTTCCATAATAACATAGTTACCAACTTACTGAGAACTGTGACCTCAAAACGAGAACTCTGGCCCAAAAACCCATATTTTTCCAAAAAAAACATGAAAATCAACCCCCAAATCAAAAAGTGGTGCTACCGGTAACACCATTTTTTCAAATGGGGTCAAAATTACAACATTTTTCAAAAATGGCCTTCAAAACTCATACCATAGTTCAAAAAAACCTTCAAATCGACACCTAAATAAGAAAATGGTGTTACATATTTTTTATTTTTTTTTCAAAACGTTAAATTTATAGATATTTTGAAATCGTATTTTTAGCAGTTCATACCATTAAAACCAAAACCTCAAAATCAACCATCAAATTGAAATGTACTGCTACCGGTAGCACCCATTTNAAATATAATCAATATCTATATTTCTATCTCTCATTTAGTATTTAAATATGGAATGGAATAAGAACATCTAGAGGGATGATTTACGTTCACTGAGAGTTCACTGAGGGCCACGAGCGATGGGTGCCATGGGACTTGTCCCTTGCCCGCGCGGGGGTTGAGGCGATGCTCGACATCGCCCGCGGCCCTCGATCAACATAAGAACCCCAACACACTGTGCCAATGTCTACCGTATTGGCCCTTAATCAACGTAAAAACCCCAACACACTGTGTTAATGTCTACTGTATTGGATGATGTTGGAAATCGAAATCCCATCTCACTAGCCGTCACAATTCAATTTGCATAGAGGGAGGATTTATGATTATAATATGGGGTTATCATCCAAAATATTTAATATTTAGTAATAAAAGAAAGTATGTTCTGAAATCTCTTTTTTAATATAAACTTGTTAGATTTTCTAAATCTAAAAAAACATAATTTTATTGATTCTCTTAAATTTAAAACAAGAAATGATTTTGACATGACTTTAGTATTTTTTTTTGTATTTTAAAAAGATTTATGGGTAATAACTAGCTTAGAAAGAAAATCAACAAAAATGAACTTTTAAATAATTAAAATAATGAATAAATTTTAAAATATAAAATATCAAATAAAAGAAATTTTTTATGCTTAATATTATTGAGTTTTTTATTAAATTTTAATTAATTTT
>SNQJ01S0000214.1:66554-94763 GCA_010110895.2 Picea sitchensis | reverse complement strand
CTAAGAACCAAGTCTCCTACGTTGAAGTTTCTATCGGAGGATGAACTATCATCAAACCAACGTTTAAAAATTTGTTTATGTTGATCTAATTTATGTTTAGCCTGTGTTTTGGTCTCTTTAAGTTTAAGTAAAGCGTTAATTCGCCTTTCTAGGGCGGGGAATTCTTCCTCCTAAAACTTTTGGGATAACTGAAGTGATGGTAACGACACATTGTGAGGAAGGATAACTTCTCTTCCATACACAAGGAAGAAACGAGAGTTATTGATGGCTACTACTTAAGGGGTGACCCTGTCAGCCCATAGTGCATTAAATAAGGCCGTGTGCCAATTTTTATGATTGTTCAACACTGTTCTTTTTAAGATTTTGATTAAATTTTTATTCATTGATTCAGCCAGTTCATTGCCTTGGGGATAATCGTTGGCATAATATTTTAACTTGATTACTTTTTCTAAAGCATAAACATTAATTTCCAATGAGGAAAAATAAGAAGCATTGTCAAAAAATAGACATTCTGGTATCCCAAAATGTGTAATGATATGAGTTTCTACGAACAAAATCACCTTTTTAGTGTTGACCACTCTTAGAGGCATGGCTTCAGACCACCTGGTAAAGTAGTCTGTTGTCATGAGAATGTACTTATGTTGATGTGAGGAGGCTGAGTTGATCAATCCTCTGATATCCAGGCCCCATTACTGGAATGGTGCATTGATTGTAACGAGTTTCAAAGGGAAAGCGACTTTCTTGACTCGTCCTGCAGCGTTTTGGCATATTGTGCATTTGCGGGCTATGACATGGGCATATTTAAACAATGTGGGCCAATAGTACCTAGCTCTAAGGACTTTGTGAACTGTTTTTTCATTGCCAAAGTGACCTGCTGCATTACCATAATGCAATTCATCCAATACCTTTTCAGATTCTTCCTGTTCCAAGCAGTGTAACAATACACCATCAATTTTTTTTTTCCTGAAAAGAACATCATTAATTAATTGAAAAGGTGTAGATTTGAGCCTTAGTGCTCTTCTCCTTTTGGGGTCAAGATGTTGTGGAGTAGTTCCATGTATCAAGTAAAATTTAATATCATTATACCAGGAATTTGGCACGGTTTGCCTACAAAAGATTTTCTTTTCATCAGACAATGTCTCGTCCGGTAAGATGGGTTCATTGTCAGGTGTATTAATTGAATCAACCACTAATTTACAAATACCTTGACCTCTAACAATTTGGGCTGGTTTAATTTTGAGATNTTTTTTCCTGAAAAGAACATCATTAATTAATTGAAAAGGTGTAGATTTGAGCCTTAGTGCTCTTCTCCTTTTGGGGTCAAGATGTTGTGGAGTAGTTCCATGTATCAAGTAAAATTTAATATCATTATACCAGGAATTTGGCATGGTTTGCCTACAAAAGATTTTCTTTTCATCAGACAATGTCTCGTCCGGTAAGATGGGTTCATTGTCAGGTGTATTAATTGAATCAACCACTAATTTACAAATACCTTGACCTCTAACAATTTGGGCTGGTTTAATTTTGAGATCATATTCTTGAAGAGAGGTCATCCAGTGAGCCCTCCTCTCCCCAAGATCTTTTTGAACCAATAAATTTCTTACTGCAGGGTACAAGACAATGAATTTAGTTCTAGATTTCAAAAGATAAGGTCTAAAGTGTTTTACCGCTTAAAAAAAAAAAAAAAAATCTTGCTAGTCGACTGCAATATAATTTAATTTTCTCCTTTAAAAGCAGAACTCATGAATGAGATGGGAATTTCATTATTATCATTATTTTTTTGGGTGAGTACTACAACATATGATATATCTAATGCAAAAGTGTAGAGAGTAAAGTCTTTAGCAAGATCAAGACTCATTAAGGATGGAGCTTCTGTTATAGATTGTCTGATGGAATTTAAGGCCTGGTTTTCCTGTGATCCCCATTTAAATACAATGTCCTTTTTTATCATATTTTGCATGGGTCTAACCATCTCAAAAAAACTAGGCACAAAACGTATGACAAAATTTATTTTACCAAGAAAAGATTGCATAGATTTTTTGGACGAAAGAGGAGAAATATTAGCTATGGCTTGCGGTCACTCAGAATCTATCATCATTCCATTTTTTGATACTATAAAACCAAGTAAATTTCCCTGATCAACAACAAAGATGGATTTTTTGGGGTTTAATGAAATGCCATACTTACGACAAGATTCCAATACACTCCTTAGGTGAGATAAATGATCTTTTTTATATTTTGAGAAGACGATAACATCATATCGACAAACAACCACTGAATGATTTATAATCCCACGAAAAGCGATATCCATGGCCCATTGTAAAGTGGCCCCAACATTAATTTGTCCGAAGATCATTTTACGATAAGCATAAGTGCCCCAAGGGGTCCGAAATGTATTTTTAAGTTGATTTGATGGGGACATCAGGACCTGGTTGTATTCCAAAAAACTATCCAATAAGGATAGTCTTTCAGAACCAGATACATGTTGTAAGATCTGTTCCATGTGAGGAATGTGGTAATTATCCTTATCAAAGGCTCGATTTAAGTTGCAGAAATCGACACAAAGTCGTATTTCCCCATTCTTCTTCCTTACCGGGACTAAGTTGGACACCCATTGGGTATGTAGAACAACAAAGATGATCTTAGTTGTTAACAACTTAGTCAATTCCTTTTTTACAGTGGGCTCTAACTTTGGGTGCATCTTTCTTAGTTTTTGTTGAAATGGTTGGGCTTGAGGCTTCATGGGGATTACATGTTGTATTATGTTTGGATCAAATGTTTTTAGATTGTCGTAAGTCCAAGCGAATACATCTTTAAATTCTTTGAAAAGTTTAATAAATGCTAATTTTTCTTGTTGTGTACACCCTTTTCCAAAATTAATGTTCTTAAGCTGATCATGTGTTCCTAAGTTTATAGTTTCCTATTACAGCGAGGAACTATTCGTTTTACAATTAACTACTCCTTTAAATTTGTCATGTAAATCATAAGACTTTTCTAATATGATGACAAATTTATGGATATAATTTACCATATCAGATGAACTTTCAGCCGATCGTGGATCATATATTACTGTAAAATCGCATAGATTTTCGTCGTGAGTGTTTTTGTTAATTACAACACCTTGGAAAGTGTCTTCCATATGTAAAAAAATTATGATCTGCAGATCATCATCAAACACCCGCCAATTGGTGATATTATTCGGAATTGACGGCCTGAATATTAATTTGATAGAAAATGAATTAGGATAGAAACCTTCAACAAACAATAATTTTGATGCTACATTTGCCAACAAATTTGCTTTAGAATTGCTACATCTAGGAATAGAACTTATATTAAAGGCAATAAATTTATTAATCAAGTTCCATACCTCGGTATGGTAGTTTTTGAGATGAATAGATACACAGTGAATGACATTTTTTACCTGCTTGACCATAATTTTATAATCGCCGAATACAACTAGGCATTGGACATCAAGGTCAATGGATTTATTGAGTCCCTGCAAGAGAGATTCATATCCCGTTGTATTATTTATGGAATCAAATTCTAATCTACAAGCAATGAATGTATTATTAACTTTGGGATATATCAATAAACAACTGACACCAACTCCTTCACATAAATTAGACCCATCACGGTACAAAGACCAAATTCCATCATTCTCACAACTATTTACAATATTCACAGCATGATATGTGGCCATTACTTGAGTGAAAAATGATATTTTAGATTGTTGATCAGGGTCTGGAATAGTAGATATTTCAACAACAAAGTTCCCAAAGAAGGTATTCATACCTTGATCTTCTAATGCATTCACACTTGGGACAAAAGGTTCGTTTGGATCATTCATATTTGTGACTATATATTTAGATAACATTCCCTATTGACTCTAAGTTTGTTTAGCTAACCATTGAGTGGCAACCACAAGTGAGAACAATCTGTAGAAAAATAACCATGAAGTTGTTCAGACCAATCCCTGCTGAGGAACATACCATACACTTATGGAATATCTGCTACTACAATGTCGATCACCTGATGTACTTTCAGATTGGATGATAACCTAATTAAAACATCTTTAATCTCTCCAACCACAGTAACTTTAGTTCTATCTAGCTAAATGATTTTCATATCAGATGGCTTAACTTCAACATTGATTTTTTGACAAGCTTACAAAGGCATCACATTTGATGAAGCTCCATAGTCCACTATGCAATTATGCATGTTTCTATTAAAGATTTCAAATGTCAATATAAATGGTGACACATTAGACCTCTTTCGTGGTGTGGGAGAAGGATTTGGGGGTTGTTGATTTTTATCTGCTGTGTCCAATGGTATTTTATCCAGATTTGCTACTCTTTTATCGGGAACATCCTTCTTTTTATTGTTTTTTTTAGGTACACTTTTGTCTAAAACATCTTTCTTCTTGTTACTACTATTTTCAACTGTTCTTTTGTCTAGAGAATCTTTCTTCTTATTGTTACTATTTTCATATATGCTTTGTAACATTTTCCGTTGGATGTAGGGAAACTTAACAAGATTGTAGATTGAAATATTTGCTTTTAACATCTTGAAATCTTCAATAGGGTTGTATTCTATATTAGAGAAAGAAAAACTCTTTTATGTTTCAACCTATTTCGTTTGTTTTGATGTTGCATTTTTTTTCATATTAGGTGCAGATTTGTTTTGGTCTTTAGGTTGATTTTTACTACGAGTATTATAAGGATGCTGATTATTATGTAAGGTTTCAAAGTTGGCTTGAAAAATGTTGTCAAAAAAATGTTCAAAAGCTAGAGGGGATGAATCTTCTACATTAGGTGTTCCCTTATACTCATTTTCTACATCATTTTGATGTTGAAGTGGGACATCAAGAGTATTATTAGCTCCAGTTAATAAGGACTACATAGCGTGGTATAACCCTTCTAAAATCAAACCTTCAATTGGTGGGGTTGACCTATTTGGAGGATTTGAAAGTGGTTTTCAAAAAGGTGGTTGATAAGTTCCTTTACTACAATATCCTTCCTCTACAACTCTTTTCAGATCTACAACTTGGTTGGACAACTTTTGAAAGGCTTTTTGTAAACTTTCCATATCTATGGGTTCTTGATCTTTCTTATTTGAGGGTGGTTTGGTAAGAATTTCTATCTTCTTCTTGGAAGAAGAAGTTGATTCAGTTTCAGGAGTTGTGTTATCCTTCAATATGAGCATGTCCTTTTCAATGAGAACTTCTTCTTCAAAAGATTCTAACAGAGTATTCTTTTTGGACCTTTTAACACACATGGTTGTAGTATGATGTAAAACTTTAGCATAATAAGCAACACTCAGATTTTATGCAGGCATAGAATCGATAAGGATTTTGTTTTTGAGTGTAATAAATCTTTGGTTAAAGTCTTTAACCTTTTATTTGGGATTCATCTTCACATTGGATAGATCCATGACTAACACTTCAAGAGATTTTTCATCTCCGAATTTTTCTAAGAAAAAGGTTTCAAATCTATCCCAGGAAACAATAGTTTGAGGTAGTTGTGTGAAGTACCATGTGGAGGCATTTCCTTCTAAGGTATATGGAAACAAACTGTATACGACATCTTCATGTTCATTTCTAAGTCAACAACCAACATAATAATTTTATATGATCCTCAACTGACTATTTAGAATCGGGATCAAACTTAGGTAATCATTTTTCAAGATGCTTATTGTTAACAAGTGTTGGGTTCTAAATGCCTTACAACATCTTGTCAAGCAAAGACTTGGCGGGAGTTATTTGATTAGCCATCTGGGATGTATTCTATGTGGATTATTTGAAGAGTCGATATTGTTAGGAGAGATGAACAATCTTAAGTGGAATTCTCCTCTGAAGGAGGTGGAAAATTAGAATTGGTGAAGAGAAGATGAACAATCTTCGTAAGAGGATTCTCCTCCTGAAGGAGGTGGAGAAGGGTCGGGTGGTGAAGAAGGAAGTCCATATCCCCCAACACCTAGAATGAGCGTTTTTGATGGACTAATCAAGATATCACACAATGCATAATTTGGTGTCCCAATGGCAGGAGTATCTTCCTGTTGATTGGAAAAATCAAGAGGTCGATGTAATTGTTCACCAAACTATCTAAGTTTGGCCAATGTGTATTGGGTTCTTGTTATTGATTGACGAGAATTTTGGATAATCTCTTGGACATCAATTCCTCGAGGAAACTATGTTGCAGGTTCGACAGGAATAATAGGTTGGGCTTCATATGTAGTGGTTGTATAGGGTACAACAATGGATTCTGAGTGACTACGAGTTATAACTGGAGAGTGATTATTAAGAGGTGTCTTTCGACCCCCTTGTTCCATTAATATTCAGTTGGCCCTCCTTCTAGTGCCATTTGTTGATGGGCATATGTGAACACACCATCAACTATGAGGGAAATCCCGGTCCGAGGTTGTCTAAGTAACTTAAGTCGTTTGGAATGACTCACCCTGGCGAGTTTTATGGCTCCGTTGGCCAGTAAAGGGATACAATCTAAACTATAAAATAAAATAACTAACCTAATTATGTACCATGTACATTTATGTTCTATATATATAAAGTGTACAAATATACAGATTGCAAGATTTGCGAGAAACCTTGGAAACTAAGTTTATAAAAGAGAACCAAATCTGAGGCAAAATGTGAAGAGATCTAATATTAATTGCTAATCTACTTTTACCTATGAAAAGTAAAAGAAAAAGAAAATAGTGAATGTAGATGATAATAATCTGACTTAGATAAGAAGAGTATTAATTTTAAAGGTGAATCTACATTCACAAATCAAATAAAAAAAAGATAAAAGAATACGAACCTAACACTGGTCAACTTTAAAAAAAGAAAACTATGGTTGTGCCTTCCCGTATTAGAGCGCTCCTTCAAATTTTCCTGTTAAGAGAAATCTATAACAGTCAGTTGTATAATCCTAAGACTATGGAAGTGCCAGGAGAAATCTACTTCACTTGACAATTCGAATCTCATTCATAATACATAAATGACAACTTTTGTATTGTTAATCTTAGGTGAAGATATAAACGACCATTTGCATTGAGAAATAAATTTCCATTGAACAAATAGACCTGTGCAAACTCAAAGTATATGAACAAATTCAATACAATTCAATATTTGCATTAAGATAATGCAATCACTTGAAACTAAACGATTTTGAAACAAGGACTATTAAAAGATTGATTTTTTTTTATGTATAATTGATAATAATTCAACATCCATTGATAAAACATACTAAAGATAATTTTAATCAATTCATAAGCAATTACTTTGAAGAATATAAATCTTAACATGAAGATATTATAATGTGAACTAAATTCTTTAACTTGCAGGACACGCCTAGGTTAAAGCACGATTCTATATTCCTAAAAATATTCAGTAGTCCATCTCCTAGAAATTTCACCATGTCTCTTACCAAAACTAAGAGAGTATTTAGACACCATAATGATCTATTTCCCATATCCACAGGATAGAGATAAATCTCAAAAATAGAGTATTTTTAAAACTAAATACTAATCTGAGTTTTTGGAAATAATGTTTACAACCACTTATAAAATTTTGTTATAACAACTTTTCAAAATATATTCTGAATTGAAATAAATCCTACTTCTAAAATAGAATTACTTCATCGTATTCTTAGCCAAGCAACAGACAAGACATCTTCCTGTTCCATTTGAGACCTGGAAATAAAATTAAAATCCAATTAAAAATCTCATTAAATAATTTAAGACAAGATACACAATCTTTGATTCTGTAGCTAGTATAAAAACAATGCAACAACTAATGCTTAACAAACAAATACAAATAAAAATAAAAACACATATTTATTTACCCAAATTAAACATTGGAAAAAGAGGATTCGTGCATCTCTGCTCTCATAATTGTTGGGTATGTGTTATGTTCCTTGCACGAGTAGTAGTGTCACATATTTAAGTGGTTTTTCAGAACATGGTTTTTTGCCGATGGTTTTCTATTTCCGGTTAAGGAATTATGGTTGTTGACTAATCCAGGTCATTGGGTTAGGGTTTTAGATGCCCCTGGATCATATATGTATATTGTATTGTAAACAATGTATCATGATGAATGAATATAGAATATGTTGGTTTTCCCGGTTTGGGTTTCCAGGGGAAAAATCTCTGTGTAATGTTTGTATTTGCCATTGTATCTTTTCTTTTCTTTTACTGAAAATCTGTTTGCAGTAAAGATTGTATAAGGTTAAAATCTACATTTGGTATCAGATCTAGGTTGGCTTCATGGGGACACCTTTGTGGTCAAGGGTTTGGCTCGAGACTATGATAAGGCTTGTTACAGTGGGAGATCTGTGGTATTGATTTTTCAGGTGAAAATAAATGGCAAGCAATTCAAAGATGGAGATCAAGAAGTTTAATGGGCCAATTTTTGAGCTGTGGAAGCTCAAGATGGAAGATCTGTTGGTGGAAAGAGATCAGTGGATCATGGTAGATCAAGGTACTACACCTACATGAACTTCAACAGATGACTGGAAAAAGTTGGATCAGAAGGCAAAGAGCACAATCCGACTGTGTCTCTCCGATTCAATATTACTGAATGTGTCAGAGGAAGATACAACCAAGGATTTATGGGAAAAGTTGAGGAATTTGTATCAGTATAAGTCCCTAGTAAATAAACTATTCCTAAGAAATAAGTTGTAGAACCTGAGGATGAGAGATGAAGACTCGGTGACATAGCATTTGAATGCCTTCAATATTGTGGTAAGTCAATTAGTATTTGTTGATATTAAAATTTCAGATGAAGATAAATGTATCAGTTTACTGTGTTCTTTACCAGATTCGTGGGATAGTCTGGTTGTGGCCATAGGTAGTAATACAAATTCCTTGAATTTTGATGAAGTGGTATCATCCTTGTTGTCGGAGAAGATGAGACGAAAGAATATGGAAGGACAGAGCACATGCACATTATTTGCAAGAGGAAGTTCCCATGAAAGAAATAGATCTATGTTCTCAAGTGGGAGATATCAGTCTAATGGTAGATCTAAATCTTCCAGAAAGTTTGTAAATGTATGTTGGAGATGTGGAAAAGAAGGGCACTACAAGAAGTAGTGTAGATCCAAAGTTGAGAAAAAGAAGGGATCTGAAGAATCTCCTTCTACAGAAGAAAAGACCTCCAAGGAAGAAGGAGGGGATGTGTACTTGGATTCTTCAAGCACACATGCATATCACGAGGCATGGTTGGTTGATTCTAGTGCATCCTTTCATATGACTCCCCATAGAGAGTGGTTCTGCGAATATGAAATGTATAATGGAGTTAATGTTTTCTTAGGTGATGATTCGACAACCAGAATCATAGGACGAGGAAAATTCAAGTTGAGTCTCATAGATGGAAGGATTAGAACATTTCCTGGTGTTCTGCACATCTCAGGTTTGGCTAGAAATTTGATTTCTGTAAGAAAAATGGACGATGCAGGGGTAAAAAAAACATTTGAAAAGGAAACTTGCAGGATGTTTCGAGGAGCAATGGTGTTGTTGAAGGGAGTTAGGTTTGGAACTTTGTATAAGATGCAAGGAATAAATATTAGTGATGTCTGTAATACTTCCATTTTTCCTGATATTGGAGTTGAAGAAGAAAGAAATCCTACAGTCTCTGGAGAAAAGGTTATGCTGTGGCATCAAAGACTGGGGCATATCATAGAGAAGGGTCTTCGACTACTACACGGTAAAGGTATGGTTGAAGGTATGTCTAACTTCTCTCTGGATTTTGATTTCTTTGAACATTGTATATATGGGAAGCATAATCGGGTAAGATTACCCTCTGGTGCAACGAGAGCAGAAGAAATTTTACAACTAGTTCACAGTGATGTTTTTGGACCTGTGTCGGTCCCATCATTGGGAAAATATGTGTACTATGTCTCATTTATAGATGAATTCTCGAGGAATAATTGGATATATTTCCTCAGGAAGAATCCGAAGTCTTTGACAAGTTTAAAGAGTTTAAGGCTCTTGTTGAGAATCAAACAGAGAAAAGAATTAAGGTGTTGAGGACAGATAATGGCGGAGAGTTCCGCAGGAATGAATTTGAAGAATTCTGTAAGAAGTGCAGTATAGAAAGGAAGAATACTACTCCATACACACCTCAACAGAATGAAGTTACAAAAAGGATGAACATGACGCTGATGGAAAAAGCAAGGTGCATGCTCAGTGGTGTCGGGTTAGGGAAAGAATTCTGGGTAGAGGCAGTGGGTACTACATGTTACCTGGTCAACATATCACCCTCATCAGTGTTGGATGACAAGACTCCATAAGAGGTATGGACTGTTAAGGAACCTTCTCTCACACATCTCAAGTTATTTGTCTGTGATGCACATGTTCATTTTTCAAAGGAAAACACGAGTAAGCTAGATAAGAAGGCTGAAAAGTGTATCTTTATTGGATATAAAGATGGTCTCAAAGGTTATAAGCTTTGGAACCCAGAAACTAAGAAGTTAGTGTATAGACGAGATGTGGTATTTAGAGAAATGAAGGATGTTGTTAAACATGAAGTCCTACCAAGTAAGGAAGAACCAAATAAAATAGAGTTTGATTTAAAGGATGATGAACCAAACTCTACAGAAGAACAAGAATCAGAAGAAGAAGATCCTCATACTCCAGTATTGAGGAGATCGGTTCGAGAAAGAAGGCTACCGGAAAGGTATACTCCATCTTATTTCCATTCAAATTTTGCTTTGTCTATTACTGATGATAATCCTATAACTTTCAGGGAGGCAGTGGATTCAGAGGATGGAAATATCTGGAAAAGGGCCATGGACGAAGACATGGAATGATTGGATAAGAATGAGGCTTGGGATCTAGTGGAGTTGCCGACTGGAAGAAATCCCATTGACAACAAATGGGTATTTAAAAAGAATTTGAATGCAAAATGAAAAGTGGAGAAATACAAAGCTCGGTTAGTAGCAAAGGGTTAGTCCCAGGTTGAGGGAATTGATTTTGGTGAGTTTTTTTCTCCTGTTGCCAAGTTAACCTCTATAAGATTTCTGTTATCTATTGCTGCTGCATTTAATTTTGAAGTAGAACAGATGGATGTGAAGACATCATTCCTACACGGGGATTTGGAAGAATAAATCTATATGAAGCAACCAAAAGGTTATGCTGTGAAAGGAAAGAAGGACCTGGTATGCATCTGAAAAAGTCCCTGTATGGTTTAAAACAATCACCAAGGATATGGAATAAAAAATTTGATACTTATATGTTGGGACTTGGCTTCACAAGAAGCAAAGAGGATAACTATGTGTATTTTAAATTACTTGGTGATCATTTGATTTATTTGGTCTTGTATGTGGATGACATGTTGCTGATAGGAAACAACAAGGAGATTATCCATGATGTGAAAACTTAGTTGTCCTATAAATTTGACATGAAGGATCTCAGTGCTTCAAATTTAATTTTGGGCATGGAAATTAAAAGAGATTGGAAAAAGAGGAAAAAATAGTTAAATCAAAGAAAATATGTTGAGACAATATTGCAGATGTTTAATATGCAGGAATGTAAACCAGTCAAGGTTCCTATTCCTGTTGGGGTAAAGTTGTTGGACCATGCTGTCATAGTATATTGATGTCAAAGGAACAATGTCTTGTCATAGTATATTGATGGATCATGTATTTTCCTTGATTGATGTCAAGTGGAGTCATAGTCATATGATGTCATGCATAGATGAATATGGATCAATGATTTTTCATTGATATATGATTCATAAATGAAGATGGATCAATGAGTTGTCATTGATATATGATGCATATATGAAGATGAATCGATGCGGTTTCATTGATATATGATGCATAGTTGGATTGATGTAAATATGACTCATTATTGTCTTATCATGGTTGATAAGGAATACAAATGGATGAAATCCAAAGTGGTCCCCTTATGGTGAAATCCCTCACGGGAAGATGCTTTGCGGTTGAGTTATCCTAGAAGTATGGTTAGAAAACCCATGCTTAATTATGGAATAATGAGATTAAGATCAGTGAATTTGTTAGTGAAACTATCCTAGATGGATAGTGCTTGTCATGCCATTTCCGGTAGTATGTGGAACGTCACATAAATCCTCACGGTTTGAGAGTTATGGCCTTACGAAGTTGGAGGACCCTCATATGTTGACTTGAAGCCCCAAAAGGTCAAAGAAGTCAAAGTTCTTACAAAGAAGAAATTATTTAAATAATAAATTGAAGTGATAAAGTAAAAAATGATTATTTAAATAATAAAGTAAATGGAGAACTTTCTATTTATGGAAAGTGGTTATAAGAAGGTTAACCCTAAAATGAGGAAAGTGGGTTAAGTGGTCAAGTGGCTATTGGATATATGGACAAGTGGAAAATTGGACAAAGTTGAACATAGGTGACTATGTGGACAAAGTGGCATGGAAGATGCTTCTAAGGAAGCTACTTGGAGAGTATAAATAAGATGCAAGGGTCTCTTGTAGTAGATATATCTTGAGCATATCTTGAAGATCTATTCTGAGAGAGAGATTGAATTGAGGATCTCATGGACGCATCAAAGTTTCCGTAAGTTTGAGATCATGACGACGAAAGTTTCGGAAGTTCAGAAACCCTAGTTTTTGAAGGAGTACACGAGCAGCAGTGGGCTAGAGAGCGTACATACGTGGGCTATAGTGAGGAATGACGCATACACACGCGGGCTGAAGGAAGTCATAACACGTACAATTGGATAAAGTCATGGAGATTTGAGTGTGAGTTGGTTCCAGGTTCTTGAAGGCTGAAGCAAGTTCCAGATCTGCATTCTATGGGCTCAGATTTTCCATAAAATTTCTGTTATGGTTACATAGTTTTCTTGATGGATACTCTTGCTTATTGTATGGTGAATGATTAAGGCATTCTTGGTATGGCTGTTGTGATATGGTTATGTTGGTTGATTGATAGAGTGAGAAACACTCTTATGGTTCAGTACTGATATGATTACCATAATATATTGTTTCTTATACATGATTAAGTAGCATTCATATTGTATGGTTGAGGAGCATGAGTAAGTTGTTGGAGAGCATAAATGTGTTGTGATTTTTTATGGTTTAGATTGGACAGTGAAAGACAAAAGTGGATGTGACTGAAGGCAACATAGGATCTGAGTTTTTTCATGGAGAAAAAACCATAATTGTTCAGAAGGAATACATAGGTTGTAGTACAAACATGATGCGTACATACAGGAGATTTACTACTGGTAGGGCATGTACATATGCGTGTTGCACTACTCTCAGGTCCCGTACCTATTGACAGATTGGTATATGTTGAGGATTGATTCCTCTTCTCAGTTGGTGCTGAGTTGTGTAAGCTGAGTCTTGCATTGTAGAGATGGTGCTCTTGTGGAGTTGTAACTCTATTCAGCTGTTGTTGATAGCCCAAGGATTGTAGTCCGTAATAAAAGGAATTGTACATACATCTTGTATTCTTAGTGTTCCTTGTGGTGATGACTTATTGATGATATATGTTGCTGGTATATGTTATTGATATATGTTCACATATAATTGGTTATAAATGATAGTAATAAGTGATGATTAATTGGTGATTGCTAACTAAGAAGTTTTGTGAAGGGAAGTTGAAAAAGATCCCTACATTGATTCAAACCCCCCTCTCACTGTGGTCGGTGTGTCCGACGGAAGTTATCTGTGAATCAGTGTCCCAAGACACATGAAGAGGAGGAGGACATGTCTCATGTTCCATATGTGAGTGCAGTTGGCAGTTTGATGTATGTAGTGGTCTGTACTAGACCGGACATTGCACATGCAGTGGGAGTTTTGAGCAGGTATATGTCAAAACCAGGGAAGGAGCATTGGACAACAGTAAAAAGGGTTTTCAGGTATTTGTGTTGCACTGCTAGCTATGGATTGTGCTATGAAGGAAGATCGATATTGGACAAAGTGGTGGATATACATGGCTTTGTGGATGTGGACTAGGCCGAAGATCTGGATCGTAGGAGATCTACAAGTGGGTATGTGTTTAACCTGTTTGGAGGAGCAATAAGTTGGATGAGAAAAAGACAGGTTGTAGTGGCACTTTCAACTACAAAAGCCGAATACATGGCATCCACTCATGCAAGTAAGGAAGAAGTATGGTTACATAGTTTGTGTTCAGGTATTGGGTTGGTACAACAAGCTGTAAGGATAGATTGTGACAGTTAGAGTGCAATTTTTCTGGCAAAGAACTCGACTTATCATTCAAAGACAAAGCATATTGATGTTCAATATCACTTTGTGAGACACATGATTGAAGAAAACAAAGTATTGTTGATGAAGGTGGACACTTTGAAGAATGTTGCAGATTCATTAACAAAATCTATGAGCACTGAGAAGTTCTCTTGGTGTAGAGGATCCATGGGCATTACTCCCCTGTATTGTTGACTATGTAACCTTGTAACCCCTTGTATGCAAAGAAAACAACAAGTGGGAGAATGTTGGGTATGTGTTATGTTCTTTGCATGAGCAGTAGTGTTTGCGTTGTATTGGGCACGCATGGGGGTTTGAGGGGGTGCAAGGGCAACGCCCTCGATTTTTTTTGCCTCGGGAAATGTGTCACATATTTAGGTGGTTTTCGGCACATGGTTTTTTGCCAATGGTTTTCTATTTTTGGTTAAGGAATTAGGGTTGTTGACTAATCTAGGTCATTGGGTTAGGGTTTTGGATGTCGTTGGATCCTATATGTATATTGTATTGTAAACAATGTATCATGATGAATGAATATAAAATATGTTGGTTTTCCCAGTTTGGGTTTCCAGGGGACAAATATCTGTGTAATGTTTGTATTTGCCATTGTATATTTTCTATTCTTTTACTGAAAATATGTTTGCAGTAAATATTGTACAAGGTTAAAATCTACAATAATAACATTGACGTTGGTTGAATTCTTAATTATAATATCTCTAGATTTCCTGGATCTCTTGTTTTCTCGAGGAACACTTCACTGCATTTCAAACCTCAAATCCCGATTTTCTCTTTCAAGATCTCTATTCTACATCATAGCCTGGTTAAGGCGCATTTGCAAGTATGTGACGTCTGTGTAATACCTATGGACCCATGCTAAGCATTCGTCACAACACACAAGTTCCAAATTCAGGAGTGGTTGTTGATGGTCTGAGTCTGGGGAATTTTCATGTGCCAAATTAACCTTTAGATCAACCCGAATTCCTGAGAATCCCTCACAGTCTTGGAGAAACGAGGGTAAATTAGAATCAAAGTCATACTGTGGATGACTAACCTCTACAGAGTCTGGGCTTGTACCTTCATCCGAATTTTGATCATCCATCATAATCGTTTGAATGGGATCATTCATTCATTTATGCCTATTCCTTATCATTCTAGAAAGGATGCATCCATTCCTTTTGTTTTTAAAATTGACCTCACAGACCTCCTGTATATGCCTAGATTGTTTACCCTCATCTTTGTGATTTTCATTGACTGTTGGTCTCATAGATCGTGACTGATCATCAAAATTTAATGACTGATTTCTCAAATGACTAAGGACAACTTCTAAAGGTTTATTAGGCACAAACCCATGCATTTTGGGCACGAATCTAGTGATAGGAAACACCTATGTTTGGTCTTCGGGTGAAACAATAGGGTCATCATGAATCTGAATCTCGATTCAAAAATCATGAGGCGAATTAGGCGAAGCCTTGGGAGAGAAAGGTTCTTCAATACTCTGTGTTGAATCGATGATGGGGTCAATTTGTAGGGTTAGGAATTCATTTCTAACCAGAAAACCTTGCCAAGTGTCCCCTGTGCTAACCAAATGAAATTCGACCAAGATACAAATTAGGTCGTGGTTAAATAAGCTAGTCTCAGGTTTAGGGATTGGTCGTTGATACAATTTTGACATTTATTGTAGGCTTCTAAGTAAGTAGAAAGGCAAATTTAAACTAAACCCCTGGAACACCATAAGCAATCGCATGTGAAAATATAAAACTATGTCGTGACAACCTTCACAGGTAATGAATTTATGATTATCAACAAAATACTATTCCAACTGATATTAAAAATCTCTAAAGGAATACCCTTTATGTGGTATTGTGACTTCCTGGACGCCAACAGAGGCTTCCATGGAATGTTGTTTACCCTCATGTTTTTAAACCACCTGTCACCTTTCCGAGACAAACCTGTTTCCTTAGTGATGAATTCCTCCATGACCTCTAACTGGACATCCCTAATTTTGGATTTGGTGCGATCAAAAGTATTGGAAAACACCTTGGCAACTTCTAAGTTAAAACCATTGAATGATTGGATAAAATCCAACCAACCGACCTGGGAAAGCTTACCTGTTGCATCGTCATGGGACAACAAGGTTTGTAGGCCATTTGGCTCTATATTAACTATGGGAGCCATAAACTCGAAAAAGGTAAACCAGAAGACACATAAATAGTTTTCATCAAGGAGAGAACTCTGTAACTGTAACAGAATAAACCCACAAACAACGAAAGAGGCCAAATGAACATACCTGATGATAAGCACACATTTGGGGATTTTAGGACACTCTACTATTATCTCCCACTCCAAGTTATGATTACCTCCAATAGACCAGAGGACACATAGGTTTAAAGATAACAACCCCATGAAACCCTTATGGCCTGCCACAAGCTACTAACTTGATTTCGAAGACATTAACACCATGTAGGGTAATAATTCATGTGATAGCCGAAATGTCAGTCCATGTTAAGTGAATATTACTAGCATCGTGTCATGATATGAAAATGGTAGGTGGATAAGTGTTATATTGAGACTGTTTAGAGAGGTAAGGTTTTAAATTAAACCCCATATCATCCATATTAATCCATAGTTTTAAGCAAGGTTTTGATTTAGACCCGACATTCAAGTTCATAAGTTGGTTAGATGAAACCCAAATTTTTTAGAATTGATCTTAGTTTGTAGGAAGTGAGTCTACTTAGGTTGTTCAACATAAATCATAGACCTTCCAAAATATATTTCAAGGATCCGCTTATTCAAACCTTAGAGTAATTAAAATAATCAAACAATATTTTTTTAACTCTTGTACAAGGATACTGTCGCAAGAGTTTGCTCAATGATTTGCACGAAAAGAAGATTCAATTTCGTGGTTTACAGTCATGAAATTGAAGAAAGAAAATGATCAATAAGTGACACAAACATATTCCCATGAAAATGGTAAAAATCCAAACAAGACTGATTGGCACTAAACAATCACATTTTTGCAAAAAGAAAATCAATCAATATGACGCATATTGACATATGAAGGCTGTGAGTATAGGAAGTGATTTTGTATTTCAAATGACAATGAAAGACAAGATGTTAGTTGGGCAGCCAACAAGCTACTAATGTAACTCTTGGCATATCTAAAAAGAGAGGGGCGATAATACCCCAGATGGAGGAATTTGTAAGAAATTCTCTTATTAGGAAAGTGACCTCCACATGGCTCGTTGTGGCATGCTTTTAGTATGTCAAACACTTCAGATTATCGTACACATTGTCAGATAATCAGATCTGGTCCTATATGAAAAATATCTCCTCCAGTCCATGAATATGTGGCACTTAGTTTGATAATCTTCTGCTTCTCCTTAGATGAGAGGTGTTGTGGTAACTTTCCTGTAGCCAAAAAAATAACAATGTTAGCAAACCAAGGTGATCTAATATATATTGCAAATAAAAGTTCATTAGGGAAATTGTCATCTTTAGGAACAAGTTCACCTTCATTTTTTATTCTAGAAATAAAATATGCAACCGAATTCTCTTTACCAGTTTTATCTAATATGGTGATATTAAATTCATGAAGTAATAAATTCCACCTAGTCACTCTACCATTTGTAATTGTCTTGTTCATGAGATATTGAATAACTGAATGGTCAGTGTGAATAAAAACCTCATAACCAATGATATAGTGTCTAAATTTATTGATGGCATGTACGACTGCAATAAATTCTTTTTCTGTTACTATGTAGTTCAATTCAATAGGTGCTAAATTTTTGCTAAAAAAATAAATGGCATAAGAAATTTGTTTTGTTTTGTCCTAATACTGCTCCCAAGGATGTATCTAAAGGATAAGTGGATATATGAAAAGGGAGATACCAACTTGGCCCTCTTATAAATGGTGCTATAGAAATATTTTCCTTCAATGTTTCAAAAGAATTCTAACAAGGAATATTCCCAAAAAAACATTATCTTTAGTGAGCAATTTAAACAATGGTGATGTAATTTTTGTGAAAATTTCTATAAAACGCCTGTAATAGCCTACATGTCTTAAGAAACTTTGTACATCCTTTTGAGTCTTTGGTACTAAAAGTTTAAAAATAACTTCTACCTTTTCCAGATCAACCTTGACTCCTGCACATGATACACAATGACCCAAAATAATTCTTTCAGTAAGAAACATATGACATTTTTCATTGCTTAATGAAATATTAGTTTCTTGACACTTGATCAAAATTTTTTCAAGATTTTCTACTGCTTCCTCAAAATAATTACCATAAATAGTAAAATCATCCATATAAACCTCTACACAATCATGGATCAAGTCAGAGAAGATACCTAAAACTACATGTTGAAAAGTAGTAGGAGCATTGCATAACCCAAAAGGTAATACTCTATAAGAATATTCCCCCCATGGGCATGTAAATGTGGTTTAATCCTGATCTTCCGAAGTGATTTGAATTGATTATATCCATTGAATCCATCAAGAAAAGAAAAATATTTTTTCGGTATTTAAACTTGATCTATAAATGGAAGGGGAAAATGGTATTTTATGGTAGCATTATTTAATTCATGACAATATATGCAAACAAACCATCTACCATTCTCTTTTAGGAACAATTACTAAAGTTGAAACCCATTGACTGTCAAAAATATGATATATGAAATTCACATTTATCATTTTTTGCAATTCTTCCTTTACAATTTCTTTTAGAACTAGATTCATACATCTTTGGGGTTGTTTGATTGGTCTAGAATTTTTTTGAATAAAAATGTGATGTATACATGTGTGAGGACGAATTCCATGCATATCGGTTTACTCCCATGCAAATGCACCAAAATGTTTTTGTAGTATTTGAATTAATTGTTATTTTTGAGATTCTTCAAGTTTAGAATTTAGGTTTAAAGTTTTTCCTTGCTTAATCTCAACATAAATACTACAATATTCTGATATTGAATTAATAAAAGACATAGAATTAAATAGTGTTGGCAAAGTATCTAAAATACAATTTTCCTGAATTTTTTTGTCCAACCCCCCACGATATTGAATACAATCAAAATTCGTAATGAAATTAGTGATTTGATTTGCTTCAATATCCTCTTTTAATTTCATAGCATGATCAATTGTTAGTATTAGTTGTACTATTATTCATCATTATTTGTATAATCAAGCCTTTGCATATTTTCTAATTTAGTTAAATATTTTGCAGGTGGATACAAATAAAATTTATTAATTGAATTACCATGTGAAATTGTCATGTCTCCAGATCTACAACTAATACATGCATCAACTGTAGCTAACCATGGTCTACCTAAGATTAATGGATGACCATCCAAATTGGATTTAGGTTGTAAAACCATAAAATGCATAGGTTATTCCCAAGAATATAAAGAGATTATAATATCTTCTAACACTTCTTTAGGTTTTAATGTAGATCAATCTGCTAATTTCAAAACTATATGTGTGCAACAAAGATTAAATAATTTTAATTCTTCCATGGTTCCTTTTGTGATGACATTAATTGAAGCTCCCAAATCTATAAAAGTGTTTGAAATTGGAATGTTATTGATGTTATTTTTAACAACAATACTGTAAGGACCAACATATTTTTTCCGTAAAAAATTTACCCGCCATTAGTTCTGCTAAATTGTCGATGACATGTACTATTTCTGGATTTTTTTTCTTTCTTCCTGGTTTCTTCAAACAAAATTCTCTAATTGTTTTAGCATAGATTGGAATATCCTTAATTGTTTGTAGCAAATGAATTTTAATACAAACATTCTTAAATTCATTCAAGAAATCATATTCAAATTATTTTATTTGATTCTCCAAATTCAACCTCTTTGGAAAGGGAGGAGATTTAGATGATTTTGGTTGATATATATTGAAGAAGTTTGTTTTATTGCAATATAATTATTATTATAGTTTAATTGTTTAAGAATTTCCTCCTCGATTTGTTCCTTAATAATAATAGAAGAATATTTATGAATTAGTTTTTTTTTACCTAAGATGAATACCATTTAAATCAAGAGGGGTAATCATGTAAGTGGGAAAACTTTGTAACTCAACATTGTAAGTGGGTTGAGATATTTTATTGTTTGGGTTTGGAATGGGTTGTGCAGGTAGTTGGGTAGGTCTTGGAGGGGTTTGGTTTGATGATAATTGTAATTGTGATTATTGTGGAGGTGAATTTTGTGGCTATTGATTTTGGGTAGGATATGATTGTTGAGGTTGTGCGGGGTATTGGGTTTGTGGTGGATATTGTGGATATTGCTATGAGAAATATGGATAATTTAGAATGTTTCCATAGGCATGCCCTTGCCATCCTTGTTTCCAAGATTGGTTTTTATCTTGGTGTGGTGACCACGCTTACCAAGGCATAGGAGAAATCCAATTTTATTGGGGGTATTGTTGGATGGAATAATAAGAAGTAAATTGTTGTGTAGGGTCTTGAGATATACCTGATGTTTGAGGTTGACAAGGTTTCTTTGGAGAAACAAAACACAGTTTTTCTATAGCTTCCTTGTCTCCGTTATAGACTTCTTTAAGTTTAGGCATAGAAAGGAAAATTTTTGTTACATGTTTCTTTGCACAAATATCACAAACTTCAATATTATTCAAAGAATGTTTCTTTCTACATCTAGGAAAAAAAATAAACAAAGTTGCATTCTCTTCCTCTTTCCTTTGCTTAGTTTTTAATGTATATAATTGTGAGCTAAGAGTACTAAGAATATCAATTTTGAAATTATCCAATAAATTTCCAATTTCAACTCTACTTACCCCACCAGTTGTTGATCTATTAACTCTCGAAATGATATCTCTAGGCCCCTTACCAGTTTTATCCTTTCCTCGAGAGATATGTGCACACAAATAATATATTTATGGATAAGTTAGCCAAGATACATCTCCTTTACCCATAAGATTAAGTACAACTACCCATTCATTCATGATTCCACGAATAAAAATAATCTTAAGAGTCTCTAAATATAAATGATATTGCTTGGATCTTTTTACATTATAATGGAATCTTTCCATATAATATTCAAGGTTTTCATCCTCCTTCTATTCCATTTTAAACATTTCCTCCCACAAATATCGTTTTGTGAAATAGTCTTAATAGTTTGAAAGAAACATTTTACGGATTTCATCCCAAGTTTTGATAGAGTTAGTTCCCAAGCCCATGAACCAATGCAAAGTTGCATCTTTAAGAGTATCTAGAAACACCTTAAGTTTTAGTATGACATTTGAGTAGTCATAACTGTGACATAATACATCAAATTAATTTTATTTTTTTCAGGATCCTTAGTTACCAAACCATGGAAGTTAGGTAATGCTGATGGTGGAATATTTTTCATTTGAACTACTACGGTTGGATCCAAAATAGGAAATCCAAACTCATGTTCGAAATTTTATGTTCATGTGCCTTATATTCCTCCTCCTGATCCTCTTTTTGCTTCCCTGTCTCCACCTCCAAATATTCCTTCTTCTTTAGACATATTATCTTATCTGTAGGTTATACACTCTTCTGATGAAATAAAATGTTTTGGTTCTTCGATAGGATTTATTGTAGATGATATTTCTAATTTTTCTTCTTGACCACTGATCAATTCTTATTCCTATGGATGATATGAAAGTATTACAACTTCTTTTGGATCAGATATTTTCGTAGATTTTCCTTTGGAGCTTCCTTATTCTTTGGCTTTGGATTTTATTTGAGAAGCCACAATTATACCTGATTATTCTCCTCTTGTAATTCTACTTGCAGATGTATTAGTGGATGGAGTGGCTCTTACTACACCATGAGTTGGAATTGATGGAGTGGTGGGTGGATTTGTGGATGGAGTAGTTATTCCTATGGGTGGATTGGTGGATGGATCAATTCTTCCTATTCCACTAGTAAATCTACCTCTAGTATCTCTACATCTATTCATACAGTACTAACATACTTTAGATTCAGTGGAACTGAGTGCCCACTATAGTGTATGCGCAAGTTATTACCTCTTGTCTTACTGTCTCTAATACTTCATATCTAGAATATTATCACCAAAAGAAATCATATACAAGAAAAACAAAATTTTAAGTGCTAAAAAAACAAACAAACTATTAATGCCCTAATCCTTTTAGCATTTCCTCGACAATGGCGCCAAAAATGTCAGGCAATTTATATGCATAAATTATGTTACATTAAATCGTAATTGAAATTTGTAAACTTGTGAAATGCAAACATTGTATGTACATAATTAGATCATTTATAGCTCATTTATYTACTTTGAAAGTACTAAACAAACTTGCATAAGGAAAACACAATTGCATGAAATTAAAGGCTAACTCGATCACTCTTGGTAATGATCATGTACTTGGGCACTAATCTTACTACTAGGATCTTGTTGTCACCAAGTTATCTCTTTGCTAATCTCAGACTTTCCAAATTTCCAGAGAACATCATCCCATTGTTGGTGAATTAGGAAACACACTACATTTGCATAAGAAAAACACACTTGCATGAATGTAAAGACTCACCATGAATTCAATTATGATACATGAATATAACCACGTACTAGTATTGCAATTATAAAAACCATTGATCCCAATATTTCACCCTACAAAATGTTCCTATAATACGATCTGAGCAAATTGTTTAATAACAATTATATATGGATATTTCTTTGTAGCTTGCAATCACACGTCACACTAAATCAAAATATTGCATAACATGAAATGAAATGATAAGATAAATAACATGTGAAAGAAACCGAATCTAAACAGTAAATGAAAGAAAACTAACTAAGTAATGCAATGCAATGTATACCAACGTAGGGGGGCATGCCTAGTTTTCATACGCTGCAGAAGAAAGCCACATAACTAAGAAATGATCACATCACAATTCAAAACATCAACTAACTTTGCATTATCAAAATTAGGTTCAAAAGTGTACAATGGATATGGTCATAAGTTTGGTATCCTCTCACTCTCTGATATCCCCTTCGACTAGACTATTCTTCATATATATAGCATATATGAATTAGAGGAAGAGTGTTTCGTAAGATCCACTCAATCCCCTGTTTCATGGATATTCAAAACCAATACAACAGATTGATACTAATTAGAGGGTAGAGGATAAACATCACAACCTTGATTTTTCTTTTCATGGGAGGAGAATAAGATGTTTAACATTTCCATTTCATAATTTCATGACATGGAATGCATGAAATTATCCTTTTCATCTCGGAGTCGGTCTTGACCATGCTGGAACACTTATTTTAAGAAAATTGTTGACTCTGAGTTTGACCAAGAGATAGTTCCTTCATTGTTGAGTATGGATCCAGTTCAATAGGTATTGAACCATGACACGGGGCCTATGGACAAAACCCAAGTGGAAGATTTCGATCTAGGGGAGCATAGGTATGCCAACTAATGAAGGGTTACCAGACCCGGGTGTTGTGGTTACATGATATGCACTTGTGGTTACTGGATCCAAAATTATTGTAACCGTCATTAGTAAAGCACATCCCAACTCTATTTATTTATCAAAAACATGGGAAATCGTGAAAAATGGACAACTCAGTGCCTTGTAAAGCTCGTTGCAATGTATTCCTTGAAAAACATGAGTAATATAGCAAAACAAGATAATAAGGAGGTGAAATGGAGGAGTAAAAGGTCAAAAAGGGAATCATTGACAGTGAAAAATTAATCAAAACTAGGGCCCAACAAATTGCACAAAGTTTGGATAGAAAGATCACTATATATATATATATATATAGGGTTTAGAGAGCGTGAATAGTACTAGGTTGTATTAAGTTGTTGGCATGTACTTGTACTTCATCTTATCTATCTATATGTCTATATATCTATTATTACAATAAATGTACATGCCAACAACTTAATACAAGATAGTATTATTCACGCTCTCTAAACCCTAGCTAGGGAAACAATAAGAAAAGCCTACCCACCAAATCCTAGCTAGGAACCGCTCCCAACCAAAGTTGGTTCCTCCACGAAATATCCACAACAAACTAGCATACACACTAGCAAGTTCTCCTTAGCACCTACACTTTCATCACACAAGTGTATAAGATAGTTTCCCTCTATCTTCTCCATGTCAAGAACTCCCAAGTAGTACTAGGGTTCCCAAATGCCACGAAACCCTACTCTACTTTTCTCATAAGAACTATAAGAATAAGTGCTCATTTTTATCCTCTAAGGTTTCTCCCAACCCCTAGTCTTCTTTATCTTCTAAGGGAAAAGCCTAACCCTTGTCTTCTTCTTGAATATACTCAAGAACCCTAGTGGTCAAAACAAAGAGATAAAATACAATGATGAAGAGTACAATGGAAGATACCATTTTTCTCTAGTTCTCACATCTTTAATACAAGTGTGAGAGTGAATGAATGAATAAAATACTCTCTATTTATGTGAAAGGTGAGGGAGGCCAAAAATAACAAAGTGGATCTTTTCCACAACAAGAAACCTAAGCAAATAATAGATGGGCCTACATGTGGATCACTCCAACACTAAGTGGTACATGTGAAGCTCCAAGGCATGCATGCCCAACAAGCAAGGATCACAAGATGATTTATTTATAAATTGTGTCTAATGCTCCTCCTCTATAATGTTCCCAAGCCATTTTTTTGGCTTAGAACACTAACTAACCACTGATTAACTTGTTTGTTTGTGTCTGTGTGCAGGTTGGCCCTTCAAGTTTCTGCCTTAGGGTTGTATTCAATTTATTAAGCATAGATCTATAGATATACTCAATGAAATACAAAAGATCTAACCAGTACGCAAGATATGGAACTCCAAAAGCATAGATCTAACCTTTATTATTATGCAAAGCAAGAACCTGATACAATATGGATGCAGATCTGGAATAACATCAGATGGCTCCAAGATAGAAGATATGAGTTGCTACAAAATGCTCCCGACAATACAAAATAAGCCTTCAAAGGCTAAATGTGAGGTGAAGACCACATACAATAAGAACTGGGGTCACGTCCAACCCCCTAGCTGCTGGCATGTCTTGCTAGATAGATGATAGGGTCAAGGTTTCAGACCAACTGAAGGAGATCTCCAAACGATGCCAAAATTCACGAAAAGATAGATCATGGCAAGGAAAATTCCCCCCTAAAGTCTAAAGTCCAAATGCCAAGTCTTACCCCTCCAAACTGTTGAAACCCTAATCAAGACTATGCCCTCCTGAAGACTGTCAAGCTCAATAATTCGGCCCTGATGGAATAAGTCTTCAAATGCACTGAAACTCTCCAGAAAGGTAGATCAAGCTACCATAAGCCACTAGGAGAAGTCTCAGGATCATATCTGAGGTATAACCCCTCCAGAATGAGTAGATATGAATCACAATTGCGCCCTCCTTCTCTCAAAGACGTCCCAAAGCTGTAGATAAATATCTAGTCGAAGCAACTCTCCAAGAATACTCCAAGACTGATTAACAAGGCCCTGCAAACAATACCCAGATGCTAGAATGTCAATAAACCCTATCACAATGTTGGATCAAACTTCTCTTAATGAAATGATGCACCCTTGCTGGAAAACACCCAAAGGGTACGACCTGCTGCCCTCATGGATTGATGATGGAACTTGTGAAGATGATAGAATGGTGTGGGTGGAGTGTTTCATCCTCGAGACCAAGCTTGGAACAAGGTGAGTGGAATATTTCACCACTGAGTTGTTCTCTAGGGTTTGTAATATCAAAACCCTCAAAACTATGTGCTCAAGAGCTCAACAAGCAAATATAATAATATCCAAGATGAATGAGAGGTGCTCCCTAGGATTTCCTTTATACTTCTTTTATGTTTCTCTATTGAGTTAAGTTAACCCCTAAGGACAAATCCTAACTCAACCTCCAACACTCTATTCCTTCATTGAGTTACTTATTTTACCCTTTTTTACCTTTTTCCAAGTCAACTTCAAAATATAACATTGAGTTAGCTTCCCTTTCCCCATGCTGTATGAGACTATGGTCTAGTGGGGATGTCTAGACCACTAAGTCTTCCCAGACCTCTTCATCAAGAGGTGGGGGACATTACATCCTCCAAAGGCCTTTGATGCTCTAGTGCTCCTTCTTGCACCATGTGTACCTTCATATCCACCACACCTACATGATCACTCCTCAACCCAAGCATCCTCAATTCAAGTACAAGCTTCCATGCAAACAATCAAGTTCCCCCATGATATCTTGGGCTCAATTCCCTCCTCCAAGATGCCCAACATTCCTCTAGGGTGTTTTTTAAGGGTGAATTTTCATTGATTGGCCATTTACCCTTTACAAATTCACCTACTTTTTACATAAAATATGATTAAATTAATAATATTCACTAAAATTTATAAGTATTAATAGTAAATTGTATGTTTTTTTATTGAATATTAACCTAAATATCTATATGTATGATTTTTTGACACTTAAATAATCGCCTAGAATACTGCACTTAGGTAAGATATTTGAATCGTTAAAAACCACTCTGTACTCCTCCAAGTGGGTTGTCCTCCCAAGAAAGAAACCAAACACTCCATGTGTGCACTCCATGAAGAAATCACTAAGCCACATAGGTCTCCAACCTCCAAGGACGTGTGTCACATAAAGACCAAGGTCAAGACATAACAATCCATGAGTAACTAATCTCCTATGTGTGTGTTCATCATGGTACAACCAAGGGTAGTCCAACACACCATGCACTCCACATTACATGAAGCATGATCCCCAAGCATGGTGTAAACACTTTTGAAGCAACCCAATAGATAACACTCCCTCTTTATGAGGAAAGTGTTTTCACAAACACCAATATGCTCCCTTTGCAACTCCACCAATTTTTCATCTATAAATATGAACCTACTACAATTTTAGAATCAATCACGACATCACCTCTTTTGTTTTCGAGGTTAAAATTACAACTTGTTTGAAATTATGGTCTTGACAACTAGTATCGTTCCAAACAAAAACTTTAAAATCGACTCTCAAATCAAAAAGTGGTGTTCACAACATTACCTCTTTTTTTTAAGGTTAAATTACAACTTGTTTGAAATCGTGGTCTTGAAAACCAGTATCATTCCGAACAAAAACCTTAAAACCGACCTTCAAAACGAACATTAGTGCTAGTGATAACACCCTTTTTTCTCAAGATTAATATTACAACTTGTTTGAAACNTAAATTACAACTTGTTTGAAATCGTGGTCTTGAAAACCAGTATCATTCCGAACAAAAACCTTAAAACCGACCTTCAAAACGAACATTAGTGCTAGTGATAACACCCTTTTTTCTCAAGATTAATATTACAACTTGTTTGAAACTGTGACCTTGACAACTGTTAACGTTTGCAAATTAAAACCTCTAAATCAAAATGTAGTGCTACAAATGACATTTATTTTTCGTTTCGAGCTTAAAATTACGATGTTTCTAAGCCCATGGTTTAAAAAACCAAAACCCTTACAAACAAAATTATTAAATAAATGAAAGAATTAATTAAAAACAAATATATAGGAAAAAACCAAAAAAATATATATAAAAAAATAATATATATATATATATATATTAAACAAAAATAAATAATTATTTTTTTAAACAAACAAATTATAAAAACAAAACAACAAACACAGATAAAGATTAAAAAACTAAACAAAAACACTTAAATTGTTTAAATTTTAAAATATATTTTTTATTTATTTTTATAAAATATATTAAAAAAAATTAAAAATCAATATTAACAAAATTATGAATAAAAAATAAATTGATTTAAGCCAATAAAGTTAATATTATATAAAAAAATAAAAATAAAACTAAAACTAAATTAAAAACAATTAAAAATATATTAAAATTTAAATTAAAAAAATTTATTTCCCCTCTTTCTCACGCGGCCTCCCTCCCGTTGACGCCTGAAGGGCTACCGTTTCCATGGAGCGCCGGCCATGTGGGCGCTAAACCTACTGCTCCCATGGAACGACGACCCTGTGGGCACGGATGAGACATGAGGCCACGAGAGAAGGGGGAGCCCCCTCCAT
>SNQJ01S0000214.1:41307-61211 GCA_010110895.2 Picea sitchensis | reverse complement strand
TTCCATAATAGGTTTTAAACCTATCTCCATCATGGCATCCCACCATACATGCTCTTCATATGCCTTCTCAAAACTAGAAGGATCACCCTATAAGTTTTAAATCTTTATAGTAAAGAAATGCACACATATTCTTTATAAAAATATAAAGGAAAATAATAGCATTCACACACAATACTCAGAGATTTACCCTGGAAACCCTTAACTGGGAAAACCAACGAACCATAGAGTTGCACTATTTTTTTCATTGTATTAACTTCACTATTTTCCATACTATATATATGACTTTGTGGCATTTAAAACCTTATTCCATTTACCTATATTAGTTTAAAACTCTAATTCCTTAATTGGAATTAATCTTAGATTACAATGGGATGAAAAACTACTTGTTGTTTTCTTTGCATATAGGGGGACAGGTTTTACAAGATCAACAATTCAGGGTAGTGATTACCATTGCTTCTCCACACCTAGATAAATTCTCAATAATAATAGACTTTGTCAATGAATCTACAACATTCTTCAAAGTGTGAAAATTCACCAACAACACCTTATCGTCTTCAACCACGTCTCTCACAAAGTGGTATTTCACATCAACATGCTTTATTTTGGAATGACAAGCAAGGTTCTTTGCCAAAAATATTTCACTATGAATATCACAATCTAATCTTACAACTTGTTGTACAAACCCAATACCTGAACACAATCTCTATAACCATACTATTTTCTTACTTGCATGAGTGGCTACCATGTATTCAACTTCTATAGTTGAGAGTGCAACTACAATCTGTCTCTTTCTCATTTAACTTATTTCTCCTCCAAATAGGTTAAACACATAACCACTTGTATATCTTCTACGATCCATATCTCTAGCCCAATCTACATCAACAAAGTCATTTACATCTAACACTCTATCTAACCTAAGTTTTATTTGGTAAAAAATTCCATAATTTGTAGTGCCAGGAAAATACCTAAAGACCCTCTTTACAATTGTCCAATGCTCTTTTCCTGGTTTTGACAAATACCAGCTCAAAACTCTCATTGCATGGGAAATGTCCAGTCCAGTACATACCATTGCATACATCTAACTATCAACAACACTAGCACAAGGAACATGGGACATGTCCTCTTCCTCTTCATGTGTCTTGGGACACTAATATATAGATAAATTTACACGTATAGGAATATGGACCTTGACCAATTTACATTCATGCATATTAAACCTCTACAATATTGTCTCAACATATTTCCTCTAATTCAACTAGAGTTTCTTGTTTTATTGATCTCTTTTAATTTCCATGCTCAAAATAAAATTTGCAACACCAAGATATTTCATATCAAATTTAGAAGACAACTGAGTTTTGACATTTCCTTGTTGTTTCCAATCAACAACATATAAAACCATATAAAAACATGCTTACCAACTAGCTTATAGTACACACAGTGATCAACTTTGCTTCTTGAGAAACCAAGTCCCAAAATATAAGTATCAAACTTTTGGTACCTTATCCTTGGAGATTCTTTTATCCCATACAGGGATATTTTCATATTGCAAACCAACTCTTCCTTTCCCTTCATTGCAAAACCTTTTGATTGTTTCATGTAAATTTCTTCTTCAAGATCCCCATGTAGGAATGTTTTCTTTAAATCAATATGTTATACTTCAAGATCAAAAGCAACAACAATAAACAAAATAAATATAATAGAAGTTAATTTAGCAACGAGAGAAAAAATTTCACCAAAATCAATTCCCTCTACTTGGGAATATCCCTTTGCTACTAAATGAGATTTATACTTCTCCACTTTAACTTTTTCATTGAACTTCTTCTTGAACACCCATTTTCTACCAATGGAATCTCTTACAGTTGGAAACTCAACTAGATCCCTAGTCTCATTTTTATCCAAGGAAACCATTTCTTCAACCATGGCCCTCTTCCAGAGTTTACCATCCTCTGAATCCATTACATCCCTAACAATTGTGGGATCATCGCTAATAATATATAAAAAAAAACTAGAGAGAAAATCAAGTGGAGTATACCTTTTTGGTTTCCTTATTTCCTGAACTTATCTCTCCAATACCAAAGTATGAGGCTCTTCTTCTTCTTCCGATTCATGATCTTCTGATAAGTCTGATTCTTCATTCTTCAATTCAAACTTTATTATCTCTAGTTCTTTTTCCTTTGGTAGGAATTCCTGTTTGGGAACATCTTTAACCTCTCTAAAAACAACATCTTGACTATAAGTAGTCTTCTTAGTTATTGGGTTCCAAATTTTATAAACTTTCATACCATCTTTATAACCAATAAAGATACATTTTTCAACTTTTTAAACCAACTTACTCCTATTTTCCTTTGGATCATGTACATAAGAATAAAAACCAAAAACCTTGATATGTTTAAGAGATGTATTTTTACTAGTCCATACCTCATGTGGAGTTTTGATCTAGGCGGAAATAGGTGGCCACCCACCTATTCCATTAGCTCAAAACAGGGGTTTCCACCTTGGCAGTTTTTCTATAGATTTTCGGGTCCTAAACTTTTGGGGTCGTTTTGAGGCCCTAAACAATGTTTCTTGGGCCCACCATAGTCACACTATATAATTTAGCCAAAGTGTGACAAAAAAATATGTAGTCCCCAGATAGACCTTTCCAATGAGCTATCCTGCACCCCAAATGGAGATCGTATGCAAAAGTTACGCCTTGGGAAGTTGACATAGCAAATAACCCCCATCAAGGACCGCAAAACTTTTGGCGTTTCATCTTCTGGGGTTAGGATTTTGGATTTTTTTTTAATGTTAAAAAGGCCTCTAGAGCCATATTGTAATCATTATCATATTCTTGTGAATGAGCATAGCCATCACATCTCTTCTCCGAGATAAGATGCCACCATTCTAGCGAGTCATTCACTCTGTAATTTTACAGTTTTTGTACAGTCTCTCATTAATAAAAATTGTGCGTTACTATATCTCTATGTTTATTGCAATATCTATGTATATTTAATTGTTATATCTTCATCTTCATTTCGTTCTCAAAATAATATGGATCGGTGGTATCAGAGCATGCTACTCCTTTTCGTTTTTTAGTGCATTTCCCTGACGAGGTCAGGGTATAGAGAGTTGGGTCTTGAGTTAGTTTCTCTTGAGGACAAACACTCTCACCAGCCCAAGTGGCCTCCCATGGCGAAAGAGAAGAGGAAAAAGAGAGCAGAAGATCCCATCAAGTTGTTGCTCATAGAATCCCTCGCACAACAGAGGAACGAGATGTTGGATAATTTTTCCCAAATCCTTCAATGATTGCTGACAATAACATGCATGTCTTCATTAAGTAGTCGCTTTGGGGACGCTACTCCATTCAAGGTACAAGTTAATTTTGATATTTCCATATTTGAAGGTTAGATCAATGCAAATGATTTGAAAAAATGGTTAAATTTACTAGAAGGTTATTTCTCTGTTAACAATTTTTCCGACAGAGAAAAGATCACATTTGTTCTCCTTAAGGATCTCTCCCATGTCAAAAATTAGTGGGAAACTTACTGGGAGAAAAATTGTATAGAGTTTGGAATATTTGGGGCTGAGCCCAGTTGGGAATTTTTTATGGATGTGGTTAAGGAGAAATATTACCCTAGGGAAACTATGATGACCGGTACATGAGATGGACCATGCTTCATCAAAAGCGGGACCAAACAATGTTGGAGCTCACAAATATCTTCCATGCCTTGTGCATGAAGATAGGTATCAAAGACTCTAAGTGATAGTTGGTTCTAAAATACCACAGGGTCTAACAGGTACATCCAGACCGAAATGGAGTTTCTGGACATCTCATCACTGAGAATAACTTATTGATATGCTGTCAAAATCAAGCAGAAATTTAAGCACCAGAACAAGTGGGAATTTGGGTCTGCACATCCGAAACAACCAAAGTGTAATGTCCCCAAGGCCAAGCCCTGTTGTAAATCATGTCTATGAAGTATAAAGCTTGCATTATGAATTGTAATTATGTTTTATAGGCTGGTGAGCCAAGTTTTTATAAGCTAGTGGGCTTATGTGCTATTAGGTCGGAGAGCCTAAGTGTTAAGGCCGAGAGCCTGCTTTTGTATATGTAATCATGCAGAACATTAATAAAAATGTAAACGCCGCTGTGTGCAGACTGACCACGATGAATGAGTGATGGGGGACTAAGCTTCCACAGAGTGGGTAAGGGATTGGGGGCTGGAAGGTTGGAAAGAGAGGCTAAGTGTTGAGCCTAGGGGCTTAAGTCCTTGGGAATAATATTTTAATATTATTCCAAAAACCATGTGAAATGTGATGTTTTATCCTAATTTCTTTGGAAGGACGAGTGACTTCTAAATGGGAAGGAACGAGCTTCATGGGTGACAAGTGTCAACCCAGGTGCATGTGGTTAAAAGCTGAAGCATCAACTGAGTTAGGGGTTTCTCCATTCTGTCGTTCATTGTTTAAACTGTGTGACCTTTGTGTTTGAGCTCGACATATCACACACAACACTGGAAACCGAAACGATGAGACCTTTGTGATTGTCTGGTGTATTCCCATCTGGTCTCTACATTTGGCCTCCATCCTCGACCTCTGCATAATTTCCTGTCACACATACTGTAATCGGTAAGCTGTGAGCCAATTTGTGTCTTCTGTAGAACCCGACACCTGGATAATCGCCTAAGTGTACTATGTTTTAGTGTCTGGTCATTGCCATTGCGGGACTATGCCCGTTTTCTGTTGTGTTCGTCATCCTGGTGTCAACTGAGTGCTTGATGTTGTTGCGGTTTCCCTCACCCGGTTGGAATTGAGTCGAAGGGTGTGCTGAAGAAGCGAGTTGTCAGGCCCGTGGTAGAAGAAGCAGTTTGTCAGGTCTGTGAGAAACTCCCTCCTGGTGAGAGAGTCTGCTGGGAAGTGGTTTTATCCTAGAGAGAGTCCAGCACCAGCTTTAGAGCTCTGAGAATTCCTGATCCGACCTGTTGTTGAGGCCCAGAGAGGGAGGTGAAGCACCGATGGACTGTTCTTGTGAAGGTGTATACTCCGGGGTGAAACATGCATGTGGGGAATGAGAGTCTGTTAGTAGTGGGCATAAGAAGACATCCTAGGAAGAATCCTTCCAGTTATTCTGTGCAGTTTTCCCTGTAACCTTAACCTAAACTAGGATTCCTTGCCTTGGGTGGAGCTTAGTCCCAGCTCGGGGGTGACCTACTGCTGAGAGTGATGAGCAACGTGGTCTAAGGCTGGGAGGTTCATGGAAGGCCTGCACGTGGTTGGTGGAATTACGACAGTGATAAAAGATAAGTGTTAATTTTGTACTTAATTTATAAGTATATGCATGTCTGTGATGCTTATATGTAACATGTACTCTGTGTGCATATGAATTATTGTTAATGCTAGGGATTATTTATGTTAGAAGTAATATTGTGCTTACTTTGAGTTAAATGTGTTTAATTTGATTTAAATGCATGTTATTAATTAAGTATGAGAATGATGTTGTTCTGCACCGTAGCGTTTTGCCCGGCTAGTGGGATGACGGCCGGGGAAACATTACACAAAGTATGGTAAAGGTAGACCTAATCCAAAAAATATCCAACTTCAATATAACAGTCCAAGCTGCAAGAAAAGAAGAGAAACATGAAGATGAAGAAGAACACTCGGAAGTGGTGCGACTTCCACAAAATCCCTTGGCATAACACTGATGAATGTCGCTCAAAACAATCATTGGTGGCCGAGATCAAAGAAACAGAGCTGAGCCCTGACTCAGACTCTGATTCAGACAATAATAAAAGGAGACGGATAATTGATGCAGAACCCACTACTATTGTCACGACTGCAATAATCCAACTAGAAGAATCAGAGGATCCTGAGGAGGGGGATCACCTTTTTCATTCACAGATGTGGGTGAAGGGGACCTCGTTGCATTTTATTGTTGATAGTGGAAGCCAGAAGAACCTCATCTCAGTATAGGTCATCAAGTAGTAGTATTTGTCAACAACACCACACCCACAACCATACAACATTGGATGGCTCCTCCAGGGACGAGAAATTCATGTCAACTAGTAGTGTCGCATGTCATACGACGCCAATCCCTTCAAGGATGAGGTACTGTGTGGTGTTGACCCACTGGAAGTATGTAATTTTCTATTAGGCCAACCATATATGTGGAGGCATCATGTTGTTTATGAGTCTCGATCCCATAGCGTCATTGTTACTATGGGGGGTTATCCCTACAGGATACCAGAGGTAGTTCCGACTACTTTCCTGAAAAAAAAATGTTGCAAAGTAATCTCTCATACCGCAAATTTTAGCCTCTTCACAACTTGGTAATAAGAGAACATTGCAACCATTGCAGCCTCATCCCAAGACCCTTCTATCCAGCAGAAGCAGATCATGAATATTGTATAAGAGCACCAAGATATTCCTATTGCACCTATGAGAGTGCCTCCACACTATCTAATTAAACCAAGTTATGATAAATCCCTTCATGTTCTTCATGTTGCATCTTCACCGACAGAGTCCTCCCACACTCCATTAGATCATGCAACAAAATTGGTTAAACAAATCCAACCCCTCTAACAAAAGGTTCATAACAACCTTCAACAAGCTAAGCAAGACAACTTCTTCAGCAAGGCACACAACTCACCAAGGTTCAGATTCAACAAAAGCTTCCCCCGAGACTTCATGCAATGCAGACCATTACTTCCTAAGGGAGGAGGATTGATCCAGGTGGAAATCAGTGGCCACCCACATATTGAACTAGATCAAAACAAAGGTTTCCACCTTGGCAATTTTTCTATAGCTTTTTGGGTCCTAAACTTCCAAGGATGTTTTGAGGCCCTAAACAACGTTTTTTCGGACCTCCACAGTCACACTGTAGGATTTAGGCATAGTGTGAAGAAAAAATGTGTATTCATCAAATAGAACTTTCCAACAAGATATCATGCACCCCAATCAAAGATCGTATGCAAAAGTTATGCCCTTGGGAAGTTGATGTACCAACTACCCCCATTGAGGCCCATAAACCCTTTGGCGTTTCATCTTCTAAGGTTAGGGTTTTGGATTTTATTTATGTTAAAAAGGTCTCTAGATCCTCATTGTAATCATTATCATATTATTGCGAATGAGCATACCCATCACATCTCTTCTCAGAGATAAGCTTCCACAATTCTAGTGAGTCATTCACTATGTAATTTATAGTTTCTGTCTGATCTCTCATTAATACAAATTGTCATTAACTATTGTATCTTTGGGTTTATTGAAATATCTCACGTATATTTCATTGCTATATATCCATCTTTAATTTAGTTCTCAAAATAATCAGGATCAGTTTTTCCCTGTATAATGAGGGTGATTGATTTACCAAGTAGCATGCAATATCCACTACCTCTGACCATAATTATTTTCCGAACATGACACCACTGATCGTACTAGTGCACAATGATGTGTTTTTACCTATGAATATTCCATCATTAGGTAAACCTGTGGATTTACTTAATTAGATTACATTGGGTCAAAAAACATTGGTGAAATCTCAAAAACTAACCCAAAAATATTTTTTACAGGGGCTCCACTCTTGAGCACCTCCCCCCGATGCAACACACAACGTGTGGAACTAATGAAAATAATGCCAGCTTACATTAGGGAAACTTTGTGGCACCCCACCATTGGTGATCTAGGTGGATATCATTTGCCACCAACATTTTCCAATACGACTTTTCCCAAAACAATTTTATGGCAATTTTGGTAATTTACTATTTTTTAGCACTTTTAGCAAAGGGCCATTTTGGGGGCCTAAATGGGATTTTGGTATAGATATTCTCAATCATAGCCAAAGGCTCTAAGGTGATCCCCTAAATGAATCTCCTCAGAACACTTTCCAGCGAGCTATCGTGTGCCCCAAGCGAAGATCATATGCCAAAGTTAAGCCAGGATGATACACCAAACTACCCAGCAGGGGTCCACAAAGCGGTTGGCTTTTCATCTTCGAGGTTAGGGTTTTGGATTTATTTATGATAAAAAGGCCTTTGGAGCCTCATTGTAAAATCATCTTCTTTGCAGATCTGATAGCGAACACATCTCTTCTCGAGGAGATAAGCTACCACCATTCTAGCGAGTCTTTCCTCCGGTATTTTCTGATCTTTGTACATTTTTTTCGCTCATTAATAGAAAATGGTGTATTAAATATCTCTGTGTTTATGGTTGCATCTCACGATACATTTCTGTTATATTATTGGATATCTGAGATATCTCTCTACATTGCTATTATATCTACGCTCTCATTTAGTTACCAAAATAATGTCTGGTCGATGCTGGTGCTTGTCGAGGCCGGTACGCCCATGATCATTTCTTCCGGTGCATGTCCCCGACCCGAGGTCCGAGTATAGAAGTTGGGTGTCGAGGCTTGTATTCTCTTGAATACAATGCGCTTTCTCCGCTTTAGAAACCCTCCATAAAAATGTGAGCATATGATTCCTATCAATCATTTGCTTGACAAGCTCTCCGACAAAGGGGCGAAATGATGGAGAATTTTCCCACATCCTTCAATGTTTGCCGATAGAAATAAAGTTGCATCTTCATCAAACAACCACTTTGGAAACACCTCTCCTTTCAAGGTACGGGTTAATTTTGATATTCCCATATTTGAAGATCAAATAGATGCAAATGCCTAGACAAATGGTTAAATATGTTGAAGGTTATGCGTTCATAATTTTTTCAGCGGAGAAATATAGCCTTCACTTTCGTACTCCTTAAATATCTCCCCATGTCAACATTGGTGGGAAACTTCTTTGAGGAGCAAATTTCCACGAAATTAAGATATGGGGCGGTTGGGATTTTTGTGGATGTGGTAAAGTAATAGTATTACCTTGTTGGCAACTATGAGGACAGGTTGCATGAGATGGACCGCACTGCGGAAAGGGGCCAAGAATTTTCAGAGTTCACCAATACCTTTCCATACCTTAGCACCAAGTTGGGTATCAAGACTCAGAATGACATTTGGTTATGAAATAACATGGGGCTCTACGTAGATGCATCTAGACTGAAATGGATTTTGGACATCTCATCCTTTCGGTGCTTCTTATCGATATGCTATTAAAATCGAGCAAAAATTTAAGCACTAAAAAAGCGAGGTTTGGGTTTGCAAATATGCAACAACCTAAGTATGATAAAGATGTCCCTAAAAATCAATCTCACGAAAACTAGTCCAAGCCACCCGGAAAAGAAGGGTCGCGAATTTTGAGACGAAAATGGTGCGATTTTTGCTGAAATCCTGGAACAACAGCAGGGAAGTATGTTACTCAAAACATTTGTTGGTGGCTGAGATCAAAGACAGGAGCTGAACCCTGATTGAGAATATGATTATGAAAATACTAGTAAAACGGATCGTGGCCGTGAATCACTTTACACTATTGTTAGAGCCACAACAATTCAAGCAGAAGAACCAAACGGATCTTGAAGATGGGGAGCGCCTTTTCATTCACAAATGTGGGTGAAGGGGACCGCATTTCATTGTTGCGATAGTGGAGTCGAGAAGAACCTCATCTCAGCGAGGTCATCAAAAAGAATTGGGATTAAAGACAACACCACACCACAACCATACAACATCGGTAACCATCATGGATGAGATCTTAGGTGTCAATAGCGATTAATGCGGTGTCATCTGACGTCCAACCCTTCAAGGATGAGGTATTATGTGATGTTTCCCCAGCTGGATGTCGTGATGTTCTCTTGGGCCAACCATATATGTGGAAACACCATGTTGTTTATGAGTCGACCCGATTAATTGTTTCTTTGGGGGTCATCTCTACAAAATACCGGATGTAGTTCTGACTATTTTTCCACCTAAGCGGTGCCACAAAGAGTTGAGTATCTCATACTACAAAATTCAGCTTCTTCACAATGCGGTACAAAGGTGAACAAAGGACACTGCAACCATTACGACCTTGGCCCAAGCACCTTCTATCCAACAAAAGAAATTCGACAAGATTGCGACAAAGTAAAGATTCCTTACGCGCAGAGACATCGTACAGCCATGTTGTTAAAAAGTTCCAAGCCTTCCAGCCACAAGTTCGTGGCGACCTTCAACAAGCTAAGCAACTCAACTTCTCGACAAGGCAAGCAACTCATTAAGATGCGATTCAACAAATGCTTTTCCCTCTCCCTTGGGCACTCAACAATGGAATATTTATTCTAAGGAGGTATTGATCTGGAATTGAATGTCGGTGGCCACCACCTTTCAGGCCCGGCTCAAAAACAGTTTTATGACAATTTGGTAATTTACTATTTTAGCGGTTTTAACTTCGGGGCCATTTGAGGGCCTAAATGATTTTGGGATGAGCTTCTCAATGATAGTCGAAGGATCTGATTGATCCCCCAAAATAAATATCCTCACCGAATATACTGCTCAATGACTGCTCGTGCACCCCAAATGGAGATCATATGCCAAAGTGCGCCCACGAAGTTGAGTGCACCCCAAATGGAGATCATATGCCAAAGTTACGCCCCTGAGAAGTTGATACACCAAACTACCCAAAACGGGGTCCACAAAACTGTTGGCTTTTCATCTTCCGGGGTTAAGGTTTTGGATTTTATTTATGATGAAAAGGCCTTTGGAGCCTCATTTTAAAATCATCTTCTTGCGAATGCGAGTAGCGAACACATCTCTTCTCAGAGATAAGCTGCCACCATTCTAGCGAGTCTTTCACTTAGTATTTTTACAGTCTTTGTACATTTTCGCTCATTAATAGAAAATTGTGTATTAATGTATCTCTGTGTTTATGGTTGCATATCTGATACATTTCTATTATATTATTGGATATCCGAGATATCTTTGTGCATTAATTTATTATATCGCCGCTCTCATTTCTTGTCGAAAATAATTTGGATCAATTGGTATGTACAAGTGCCACATGATTAGCAAGAAACTTCTAAAGGCCACCATTTGGCACACCTCCAAAGTATTTAGACTTGTTACATTACAATAAATGATAGTGCATTATTGTCCTTCAAATGCAACTCTATACTGCAATTATGTCATACAAGAAATTAAACGATTTTTTTTTTTTGAAACTAGGAATAAAGAAAACACCATTCACTCAATAACATTACTTGATATCACCCTACATGAAATAGAGACTAATCCTTTCACTAGATATGTAGCATCACTGTCTAACTCCACTCTTGTTCCACCCTCTTTATCCTAAATCCTACGAAAGAGTTTATTGTCATAAGTCATATATATTAGTCCACACTATCCACATACCATTTAACACTTGACACTATGTTAGAAGATACAAATGAGGCCACAGAGAGGGTGGTCTCAATATTGGATGATAACTCATCTACTCCATCAATAGTACCTAATGCAACCTATTTTTGCATGGACTTCTAGGCCTTCTTCTTCTCTAGATATTGCCTAGAATAATTCCCTAACTGGTGAAACCTAAAACATTTCATCTTAATTTCAAATCCTTCTTACGTTATCTTGATTCTTCCTTCTTGCCCATGTTGTATCGTTTCCTACTTCCATTTATCATCCTCCCAATGAGGGTTATATATTCTAATTTAGTTTGCTTCACTGAACATGCCTCCAACCTAATAATCTCTTACAAAATATTATCCCAATTATTCTCATAAGTAAGTAGCTTCTCACAATCACAAACACATTGGACAAAAAGTTTCCAACATGGAGAAAGTCCATTCAAGACAATGGACACCGACTCCTTATCCTCCACTTTTGTCCCTATGGCCTCCAATTGATCTCTCAAATTTGTGATCCTACTCGGATAGATCACCATTGTATCTACGTTACTCATCCAAACAATTGAGATGTTCCATAAGAGCATCTGTCTAGAGATATTGGAACTCTGATATAAACTATCTAAAGCCTCATACATCAACCTACTAAACATCTTCTTTGCGATGTGAGTGACCAAGTGATTCTTCATAGAACCAAGAATGATTCTCTTTTCCTTGGCTTCCTTAACATGAATGACCAATATCTTTGGATCAATAGGTGCAACAATCTCTTTTTCAGCATGGTCCCAAATCTCAGCCTCTTCCAAAAGCATTTGCAACCTACACTTCCAAGGTATGAAATTGGAAGCACCCTCCAACTTGTCACATTGTCTGAGAGCAAAAGTAGTCATCCTACTAATATGTAGCACACCTCATAGAAAAATCAAGAATATAAAAAATAGAACAAGGGTTCAAATGCTTCTCCCAAGTACATTAGGGCTTCAGACCCAATCAACATGTACTAGGTCAAGCACTTGCCCCAAGTATAGAAGATATGAAATATACAAGTCCCTCTTCACCAAGTGGCCAATTTCAATCAAATCAACTTTGATACCATGTGGAAATTTTGGTTCCTTTACAATTAATGCAAATACAAAAAATTTACCTCAAACTTGAGGTTTCTTGGAACTATTTCCTATGAATTTCCAACCTTTGGGTTGAATCTGAAATATTAAATTACAAAAACAAATACTTTGCTTTTATTCAACCCAAATCACAAGGTAGTGTAAGAAAATAAATAGTAATCAAGTGTACTTCAATGCCAACAATGTTACAACCCTTAGGGCATACTTCCCAATAAAATTACAAGTCTGAAAAATGACTTATTACAACAACAAATTTTCGCCTTAAGTTCTAAATGTTTGTTACATCACTTAACAAAATATTCTCAAATTTATGTCAATTGAACATGCATAACCAACATTAGAAGCTACTCAATCATCAAGATAACATAACACATAAATCATATCTCAATGTACACAAATATTGGATAGTAGAAACACTTCATATATATAGATAAAATGAAGTACAAGTACATACCAAGAACTTAATAGAACCTAGTACAAGTCACACTCTCCAAAACCTGGCTAGAGAAACAATAAGAAATCCCTAGCCACGACTCCTCCTAGCTAGGAATCATTCCCAACCAACACTATTTTCTTCACCATAGATCCACAATAAGTTAGCATACACATTGGCATCACATAAATGTACAAGATATTCTGCCTCTATCTTCTCCACTTCAAGTAGTCCAAGTAGTACTAGGGTTTCCAAATGTCACACAAGTTTAGCCTTCTCCCATAAGAACTACAAGATTAAGTGCCCATTTTTCTCCTCTAGGGTTTCTCCCAAACCCTATTCTTCTTTGTCTTCTTAGAGAAAACTCCAACCCTAGTCTTGTTTTTGAATCTCCTTAAGAACCATGACACTCAAGACAAAGTGAGAAAACACAACGAAGAAGAGTACAATGAAAGAGACCAATTCACTCTAGCTTTAACATCTCTAATACAAATGTGAGTAAATGAATGAATGAATGAAAATAATCTCTCTTTATTTATATGAAAGGAGAGGGAGGCCAACAATAATAAATTGGACCTTGTCCACAATAAACAACCTAACTAAACAATAAATAGAACCAAATGTGAAGCACTCCAATTAAGTGACACATGTCAAGATCCAAGGAAAGCACGCCCAACAACCAAGGGTCCCAAGGTGAGCGCTCCACGACATGTTCCCAACACTCCTCCACCAAAGGAATGTAATGCTCCAACTCTCCCTCCTAAGCAGGTATACCTTTGGGTCCATCACACCTACATGATCACCCCTCAACCCAAGGATACTCAAGTGAAATGCAATCCTCCATGCAAGCAACTAAGTGCCCTTCATTCTATCTAGGGCTCAACACCTTCCTCTAAGATGCCCAACACTCCTCATCCAAGTGGGTTATCCATCCAAGCAAGCAAGCAAACTCTCTATATGTGTAGTCTATAAATAAGTCACTTAGCCACATCTACAAGATGTATGCCACATAATCATCAAGTAAAGCATATAAATCCATGAATACGCTATCTCCAATATGTATTTCCAACATGGTACAACTGGGGATAGTCAACACACCATGCACCCCACATCACATGAAGCACCCCCAAGCATGGTGTACATTCTTTCAAAGTAACCCCAAAATCTATCACTTGGTTCACACTAAATCATGGCAAGGAAACAACAATTAGAAGGGGTAATTCCAATAATACTAAGGGTTCAATCAATGAGGAAAAGTGCAATGCAGAGAAGAAACACATAAATATCTACTACAAATAACCTACACATGTCGACATAATTTACAATAAAATTATAATTACATAAATTATTTTGGTAAAATGTCTCGGGATAAATCCAAATGAAGAAGGAAGGGATTAGATTGATGCATTGGAATACAAGAGATAAGATGATATCTTGGTGATGGATTTTCCTTGATATAACAATTCTTATCCTTTTTTGCTAGGCAAATTATGATAAATATAAAGTTATATAATAAAGTCTCTCTTTCTCTCTCTCTCTCTCTCTCTCTCTCTCACACACACACACACACACACACACACACACACACACACACACACCCTATGTTAAATATGTAAAGTTGCCTAAATAGTCAACATGCACAACTCTTCATGTAGATAAACCTATATAGTGTATTTATACATGGAGATCCCCATCATTTAAATCACCCTATCAATAATCTAATCATTATTAAAACATATATTTTCATATTTATATATTATGGAGCACACTTACATTGTCACACGAAGCTTGGATGTATCTTATAAATGGAAAACTTGTCATGTATAAGAAACAACTTCAATTTCACTTTGGAGATGAGGTCATTTGTGTTCCCATCGATAGGAAAATGGCCTTTATTTACTAAACCCAAATGGCATGACAACAATTTAGGGATCAGTTCAAATACCAATAGTGCCCATGTTAACTTATGTCAAGGAACAATAAATTTATTAAAATTCATGAAATATAGGGAGAAGTCCTCCATCTTGATTTTGAAAATGAAAAGTAGCTTGGAAGTATGGCTATTTATGAATAATTTCCTACTTGCTCGTAAATAAATTATACTCATGGTAAAGAGCATGGATAACAAATTTATGAAACAAGAGTACAAAGAAACATAGACTGGACAACATGATTCACAAGAGATGAAGATTTTTGTCTTTTTCCCCTACAAAAAATATACTAACCTTACATTTATGATGAAAATGGATCTCAACTTCTAAGCAAGCTCTTCTGACCATTCCCTCCTTTCCTTCTTATGTTTGTATATCTATACATAATTTCCCTTGATTTGTTGCTCACACTTTGCAATTGTAGAAGTTGAAAATGTAATATCATCAAATCATGTAATGGTACACTAAAACCCCAATGTCACCATACACATGCTAGAAGATGAAACATAGTTTTTGAAGTTGGAAAAACATCTAAGAAATGCAATCACATTCTTTGGTTGAGACCTAAACCATGGAACCTTAAAACCCTCGATGCCCTGTTTGAATGAGATAGAGGTGTGAGGAGAAAAAAACGTCAATTTTATTCAACAACATTGATTGATTTTTTTTCCAATAATGAAGTCTCGAGGTATGAAATGCTCTAATCAATGCGAGTTACTATTTTGACTGAAATTCTCTTCAACACCAAGTCCAATCACAATATTTATTTAAAAAATAAACATAAGATGACATTAACTCAAAAGTTTAAACTATCTTTGAATTAGTTAAAAATAAATGATTTGTAAATGGGTCCAATGTTATGAACATGCATACACATAATTCACATGAATATCACCAAATATTGGTGTGAATGGAGTAACATACTTAAAAGAAAACAACAATATAAATGTGATCCTAAAATTAAAAAAAATAAAATGAAACACTTATAATAAAAAAGAATGAAACACTTGTAAAGCTAGGAAATAACAATATAGTTGATCATCACTTGTAAGACAAAAACTAAGGGTCTTGATACATTGATGTGATTTATGAAGAAAAATGTGTGTAAACATTATTAAAATAGAAAAGAGAATTTTTACAAGTATTTAAAGAAACACTTGATTTTCCGAACAACACTTAAGAAACACTTAATTTTCCGAACAACACTTAAGAATATGTTGTCCATACAATTCAAATATGCATGAGAAAGGAAGATAAATTTATCATTCTATAACTCAACTTATTTCCTCTCAAAGAAGCCTTTTTCATGAGAATATTTTTTAGGATTTAAGTCTTTAGTCACTTGAAATACATAAGATGTTCATTACACGAAAATGAGCAATGAGCTATTATAATCGAGGATGGGAGAGATCTCAATGTCATATTCATCACGTGTGTCATGAGTGGTTTGTACTGGTTTTTCCATTATCCACCTCGGTGTTTAGTTTAATAGAGCTAAGGTTAATATGGATATATATCAATGTTTAATAAAATCTTCTTATACTATTATTATAATGACTAATTTTACCAACAATGTATTAATTAAATATTAGGTTGAATTCTTTTTATATCTTTAATTCATAATAACTTTAAGCGTTCATATAGTCAACACATCATTAAAAAAATAGTAGTTCAATGACTAACTAAAGTAAACCAACAATTATTATCACTTTGTCATCATTTTTATGAAAAGTGTAGATGTACACTTCCAATACAAATACAAACTTTTAGTGATCGATTGGAGACAAAAGACATTAGATTTTAACAAAATAAGGAGAGATGAATATAGACATTTTATAGTAAAAATTGTCTCAATAGAGTTCATAGAATGTAACGATTTTTTCTTCTATATTTAAATTGTTCAACAAAATAGAGTATTTTCACATAGGTCGAACGCTTTAAACAACCACTCACACAACTGGATCAAAGATCAATACACCAATTTTTAATGTGGTTAAATCCCTCAAAGTGGGAAATAGTCCATGACCCTGGCCAATGTGGTCACTTGAGGCAATATATTAATGCAAAAAGAAAAATATTTTACATCAGAGTTTCTCACAATCAATCTTCAACAAATGATCATCCATGCTATTTCAATAGAGATCATTGATCAATTTGGTGTTAAGTCATAGATCAATATAGACATTAGTATTGAGAAGAATATGAACCATCAAATCACTTTATGTCTAGAACATATCATAACCATTGGATTACATAACTACATATGTATACTAAAGAAACACATTTTACTTAAAGACATGTTAGACCAAGTTAATCTTAACTAAATCCTAAGTGTCTAAATATTCTAACATCCCCCTTAAGAACAACTTGGGATATGATTGAAGGATTTACAAAGGTGACACAATAGGAAAATGATGGATGAATTAGAGCCTAACCCCCCTTAATGACAACTTCATGAACTCCTAACAAGGATCAAAGTTTGGAAAACTTCGCTTATGTAAGAAACTTTGTGAAAATGTCTACAACTTGATTATCTGTAGGGAAAATGAGCACTTCGAGAACATGATCATGAACAAGCTTTATGATGAAGTGCATGTGAAGCTCAATGCATTTTGTTACATTGATGTTGAACAAGATCTTTGGCGAGCTTGATGGAACTATGATTGTCACATAAAAGGGTGGTTGGATGTTGCTGCTAGAATCCAAACTTTGAAAGGATCTGCCAAACCCGCAAGGATTATTGACTTGCATTAAGTGTTTCTATTAAAGAAAGAGAAATATCCCTTTGCTTCTTACAAGACCAAGTGACAAGTCCAGAACCAAATAGATTTTCAATCATTAGGGTCACCAACCCAATTGGAATTAGTGAAACCAACCAACAAAGGATTCCCCCTCTAAATTACAATGTATCCCAAACTGAATTGTGCCCCTAATATATTGAAGTATCTTTTTTTGTTTCTTTCTAATGGCTCTCAAGGGGTGTTTGCATATATCAAGCAACAAGGCCAACTAACAAAGAAGTCCCCCTTTCAATTATGATTTATCCCAAATTGAATTGTGCCCCAAATATATCGAAGTATCTTTTTTGTTGCTTTCTAATGGCTCTCAAGGGGTGTTTGCATATACCAAGCAACAATACCAACCAACAAAGAAGTCGCCCCCTTGAATTGTAATGTATCCCAAAATGAACTATGCCCCAGATATATCGAAGTATCCTTTTTGTTGCTTTCTAATGGCTCTCAAGGGGTGTTTGCATATACCAAGCAACGCGACCAACAATAAAGGAGATATTAAGATGGGTATGAATAAAATGCAAAAGGCTACCAACTAACTAATGGTACGAAGTGGCATCTACTTCGGGTGTCGTATAGGTGGTAGCAAGTTTGACTCCAAGTTGGAAGGGAGAAGGGGTTGGTTTACAATCTTCCATGTGAAAGTGACGAATAATGTCACATGCATACTTACACTAGGAAAGATAAATTCTTTCCTTGGTTTGCAATTCTTGGAGACTAAAAAAAGAGAGAAATTAGGGATGAAGATTGGTTGAAAGATTCATGGAAAGATTTAAAGAGATATTGTGGAGATAGTTATGCATATGGTTGAACTAAACATCTAATTATGACATAGTTGTTATGGCCACCTATAATTATAAAGGGACCAATTGTATAATACAAATACACATGGGAATGGTTTAATTTAATAGAATTTTCCCCTTTGGGAGTTTTTTGAGTGTAAACTTGGAATGTCTCTTGCTTTGTATATGGTTGTATATATTTATTGTTAGTTATTAAAACCAACATTTGGTAAGCCAAGTTCAAATAAAGAAACACACAAAAGCCACAAAGTGAGAAGAGAACTGCGCAATATCTATTGTTGCGGTTTGATTCTTTGAAGCTCTAACTCAAATATGTTTTTTCATTTCTGTAACAAGAGATAAACTATCTAGAACAATGTTGGCACGGGGGCAGACCCAGGGTTCAACGCTTCAACAACGCACCAACAAAACCCTAACCACCGGCCCTTTCGGCAACACCTGCGAAGCAGATGAAGTCTCACCCGAGGTAGAGGTAGGGGGGTTGCACGACTCAGGTGTCTGCAACCTAGCTGTGACACATATATTTGATCGCAATACTTAACAGAGCACTTAGCATATAACATTCATTAGTCTCTAACTCCTTTATTCACATTGCAATTTAAAACCCTAATTACATATTAGCGCAGTGACAACCAAGATCCAAGTATATCTAATCATTCAACACAACATTAAAGTAGATCTAACATTCATTCAGATTATAAAGCACTAAGCATCAACTGGATCTATCATACATCTCGATTAAGAAATTAAGTACATAAACAACATGAACAATATAACACAAAGCACATCGATACAAGATATACATGGTTCACCCCAGTGTGGGGATACGTCCACCAACTCTTCTTCTTCTTCTTCTCTATTAGCTTCTTCGAATCTTTTTACATGCATCAAGATACAACACCAACTCCGCATAGGACATGAGATCTGCGCGCACCTTGCCAGATCCTCCTTCCCTGAGTTAGGTCAAAGCACAGAGCCTTACACAGTCTGTGCACAAAGCACAACAAGTCACTTGCACTTAACTCTGCAAGTCTCAACATACAATATGCACAAAGCCTTCACAAATATTTTCACTTAGCACTCTGGCCTCTTCTTACATCGCCTAGCTACTTATTTATACATTACAAAAGAGGCCTAAACATGGGTAAGACCCATAGGTCAACATCCCATACCCGTTAAATAAACCCTAAATCCCAAAAGGCCCATAAAAGGGGTCGAGATCCCGCGATCTCCGCTTCACCTGGGCACTCCGTCTTCGACCAACCTGTTGAAGTCCCAAAAATGTTCAAACATGACCAAGGTTCTCCAAAACTTGGTCGAGGGCCAACATGCCCCCAACACTCACCCGTGACTCATCCCGAGTCACTCTGATCTGGGCAATTCTGCTTCGAAGGCCTCGATCTTGGCTCGAGCTGCCTCAACTTGCTGCTTCGCCAGAGCCTCCTGGTCGGAGAACTCCTGAATGACTTTCTCGGTGATAGGCCCTTCCAAGTGTTGTTCCACCATGGTGACCACTTGTTCTAGCTGTGCACCTTATCCCTCAATCTCTTCAAAAAGTGTGCAGGCTTCGTCCTGCACCGACT
>SNQJ01S0000214.1:15340-41297 GCA_010110895.2 Picea sitchensis | reverse complement strand
ACTCCCTCCTAGCTAGAGAGGTATTTACAGGTAATGGACTTGAGCACAAAAACATACCATTTACCCGGTAGCATCAATATAGTCATCTAGACTATTTCATGACTAGATCATGAGCATCACCATCACCATCAGTTGCATCAACTGTCGAAACCATACTTCATCTGAGTAATTAGATATGATGTTGGATAAGTCACTCTCACCATAGAGTGATACAAGAGGAGTAAAAGTTCTGAACTGTTTTCCGTCTGGAAAATCTTTGTTCATCATTCATCTGAATGATCATTATCTCCAATAAACTATTGATAGTCTTCAAGGCAATTAGAACAAGGATAGAGCACAATTGTGTCTATTCATAATAGTACATAACTACAATCAAGTGGTTCACTACCACATCAAGTAACACACAAGTACTTGATCAGCGACGTATGGTTGCGAATAGTGAAACATATTCACCGCAGTAGTTCTCATCTACTGTCATACAATCTTCATAACAAACATCTGAGAGCATCCTGCATAGAAACAATGTTATGATATAAATACTATCTGAGTAATTAGACATGATGTTGGATAAGTCACCTCACCATGAGTGACAAGAGGAGTAAAAGTTCTGAACCATTTTCCGTCTGGAAAATTCTGTTCATCATTCATCTGAATGATCATTATCTCCACAACCATTGAGGGTCTTCACAGTACTAGAGCAAAGGATAGAGCACAACTGTGTCCATTCATAATAGTACATAATTACAATCAAGTGGTTCAATTTCACCACATCAAGTAACACACAAGCATTTGATCATGACGTATGGTTGCGAATAGTGAAACATATTCACCTAGTAGTTCTCATCTACTGTCATACAATCTTCATAACAACATCTGAGAGCTATCCTGTATAGAAACAATGTTATGATATAAAATGATTTGTCTGGACCACTCTACATGAAGCAAATCCTATGATCCATTGAAGATGATGAATGTATATATCCATGGTAGTACCCATGAAAAACAGTACGTGTTCAAATTTCAACCGCGAAAAGAATACCTTTTCGAAGAGAAGCCTTAAGTTATTCCTGGTTGTCCATCCAAAACCAGGATCCTATGATGAAAGGAAGAAGTGGGAATCTCTAGGGCATAGAATCTATAAGAAACTCCAAGGACCCAAAAGTAAAAAGAAAAGCATGAGGATTCCAAGAAAGAAAGAGGAACCGTATCAAATAATAGAATAAGAATCACAAGATTACCAAACATATGAACTCACTAAAAAGCAATCAAACAGAGGAACTCAAAGTCATCAAGGATGAAGAACAATGTATGACTTATAAACGAAAAGTATCAGAAGATCCAAACTGCAGGTTCTCTCAGATGGAGGGAGAAGACTATGATGATTACTTGTTCCAAAGACACTGCATATATCAATCGCATGAGTCATTATATCATCCTAAATATCCATGAGTTGGAATTCTACATCGATAAATGCAAAGAATGTTCTCCAGAGAAATTGAATAAAGAGCGTATGAAGAGCAATCAAGACTTTGAGACATACCCTCGCAAAGAGACCCTCAGATGCATATAGAAGACAACTTGGTGGAGAACCCAAATGCACGTGCTGGTGAAGATTTGCATATAATAATCAAGATGATTACCAAGAAATCCATCTCATGATGACGTACAGCGTCACTTTGATATGTTCTAGTTCTCCAACCATGACATACACCCCATCATCCGTGATTCACGAAGCCTCTCAATGTTGTTCCGCACTCAAAGTACGCACACATCCATGATGAAATCCTAAAGGAGAAAGTGACCAACATATTCTCAACGATGACAACATATATCCCGACAAACCCCATCCGTAATCAAGTCTGCATCGAGAAGATGGGGATCGTGGAAACAACTCCCTTTCAGCTAAAAAGAGAAGATCTCCAAGCTAGAGAGAAGGTGTTTAAAACATTCTTGAAGAACATTTATTTTTCTGATTTAAATAACTCTCCAGTTAAGAGGGAGCACCGAAAACACTATTTTATTTCCTTTATAATTGAAAATTAGTCCAGACAGGACAGACAGTTTCCTGTTCTGAAAGTGGATTGAGATTTCTGACTTAATGTGCTGACTTCCCACGGTAGTTACCACGGGGGAGGCGTGACTACTGTCGCATGTATCATGATAGCCACCTCCCATCAGGGTTAACATGGGGAAAGCGGTCTTGACAATCATTCTTCTCAAGTACCACCTAAGTAGTGGTCAAGTGTGAATGGTCCCTCACCGCAGCCATTCTTCAAGTTCACAGCTAGAAGTAGTTTCCAAAGAATGGTCCGCTTCTTTTGGAGGCTGATGGTGACATACATCTCCTAGGGTAGACCTCATTCCTCTCCAAAAGTTACACTTTGTTCAGTGTCTGAGAATGGCCCGTGGTGGGGAATGGTCTGACAGCTATTCCCTGTGGTAGACCCATTCTCCGTGCTACACTTTGTTTAGTGGCTCCGAGGAATGGCCTGTGGTGGGAAGGTCCGCTCAACAATCGTGGACAGTCATTCCTTGGGGTTTATACATCCTCTCCTGTGGTGAACCTTTAAATTTGAGTGGTGTAGGAGGAATGGCTTAGTGCCACAGCCCGTCCCAAACATTCTCCCAGGTCACACCCCACCACCAAGTGTCGGAAGAATGGCCCGGTTAGGTTGAATGGTTCAGGTTCAGGAATCATAAATAATCCTTCTTCCTTTTTTGTGAATAATAGGGAAGATAGCCCATTGTCGATGAGGGCATATATTCTTCGTGATCTCACAAATGTGAATGAAAGACGGCCCGTGAGGGATCTGCATTTCTTAACAATATTTTTCATTCAGATGGCATCGATGATTTAGAGCTATGGAGACCACCTTTTACATTAGAGATATACCAATTTGGTGGGATATGTTCCAATCGCTCTAGGCAAATATTCTTAAGAGATCAATGTATGTGAGTGAAAGAGTGGTCCGCATTAAATCATTTTATATCATGTAAACATTGTTTCTATGCAGATGCTCTCAAATGTTTGTGCCATGGAAGATCAGGTAATGGATGCAAGATGAGAACTACCGCTATGAAGGTGTTTCACTATCGCACCATATCACGACCAAGTACTGTGTGTTACTTAGATGTAGAAAGAAACCAATTTGATTGTAATTATGTACTATTATGAATAGACACAAGTGTGTTTCTATCCTTGTTCTAATTGGCCTTGAAGACTATCATGGTTTATTGAGATAATGATCATTCAGATGAATGATGAATGTGAGATTTCCTTCCACCTTAAAATATTCGTGAACTTTTACTCCCTCTTGTATCACTCTATGGTAGAGTGACGATCCAACATCATATCTAATTACCCAGATGAAATATGGTTTCGACTAGCTTGATGGCAACCGATGGTGACGGTGATGCTCATGATCTAAAGTCATGAGATAGTCTAGACAACCATATTGATGCTACCTAAATGTGTTTTGTGCTCAAGTCCATTATTTGTAAATACCTCTCTAGCTAGAGGGAGTGTTAATATTATAGAAGCAAGGAGGTATCACCTCCACCGTAAACCCCACAAGAAATAGAAGACCTGTCCGGGAAGCAAGAGAAACCCTAATGAGTTGGCTAATAACCCTAGAAGCCTTGTCGGCTCAAGAAGATAATTTATATTAGGCTATTAGCCTCCAAGAGAAGAAGTCGGCCAGAAATAATAATAATATATTGAATAAACACATATCTAGAAGGAGAAGTTGGCCCCAACAAAATTGGCAGAACCACTATAAATACAGGGCGCCAATTTTCATTTGATAGCATCTCAAAATTGCAGTTCCCAGTTTGGTGTGCACTGCAATTGCAGTGTTGTGCACAGGTTTGGAGGAGAGCTGCTGGTGCAGCTGCAGAAGCAACAAGTTTTCAGTATTGGCTTGAATATCTCTTGGCTAGGGTTTGGACTATCTGATCAACTTTTTGTGATGTGCTATCCTTGAGGAAAGGTGCACTACTCTTTGTTTGGCTATCTAGCCTAGGGTTTGCCTCCAGAGGAATTCTCAATCAAGATTAAGGTGCTCGGAGGGAGGCTTCGGCCTATGGTTGGGTGACGAGGGTATCATCAATGGTAAAACGAGCACACCATCTTCTATATTCTAACAAAAATGAAGTTCTTCCCTTAATGCACTCGACCGTAGACAAAAACCTTCCAAATTTGAGTCTCGTAAGAAGCATATCCGCAATAACGTGAAGAGTGTTGAGGTAGCACAAGATATTGACATTGATGAAGTTGCTTTCCGCACGTATGGATACAGTGGAGATGATTTAAAAAATATTTTGTCGGGATGCATCCACGAATGGGATGAGGCTAAAGATTGCAGGGAAGACTCGTGATGAGATAAAAATATGTCAAAGGGTGAGATTGCAAAAGATCCCATTGCCATGTGCAATTTTAAAGAATCCCTTAGAAAAGTTCAACGCAATGTTTACGTTGTTGATATAGAGTGCCATGAAAAATGGTTTGCAGAGTTTAGTTCTACATAGGGTTGAACGCAATGGATCTTTTCTGTGCTCATCTGTAATCCTGTTCTGGTCATATATGTTTGTATTGTCCGCAGGTGTCGTTTCAATCCATTCCACCGCCTTGCTTTTGAGATCCTGCGCATCCATTTCTGAATAATTTTCTACAGAGACTTAGGAATCGAAACCTCACCACACTAGTTTGAGTTTGTAAATCTATCTGACATTTTCTGCAGGTGTTTTTGGGTCAAGATCGAGTTTTTTGTGGGTTCTTTCGTTCCATTTGAAGTTTTCTATGAATATTTTGAACAAGTTCATCCATGGCTTCCCATTTTTGGACCCAGGGAGATAGTGAATGAGAGGAGGCTGCTGGATCGGAGGTGCGTATGATGATATTAGATGACACAAACAAACGTGGGGGTGAAAGTGAGAAGGATTCAAAGGCACTGACGCCGTGAAAAGAAAAAATCACGGTCCGATTTTGGAGGGTTGTTTTTCATTATCACCTATAAATTGACTCTGATTGTGGGACTGATTCCTTCTCTGAATGTGGCTACCTGATTGCTTGGATTTTTTCCTAGTGAAAACATGGACCGAGATTATGTCGAAGTTGGGATATGGACGACTCCTTTCACCGGGCCGGAAGATATGGTCCTTCAGACCTGTGTTTTCGCCTGCTATGGCATCCTTTTAGTGGTGAATTTGGGACATACATGGACCAAACAACATATAATTTAATTGGAGTTGTTATCTAGGCAATAGGGTCGAAGACATTAAGAATCCTTCTTTAGTGTGGATGACTGGCTTCATTTTTAATCTCAGTTTTATGATTCAATGGTCATCCAAAAAAAATGGTGTCAAAGTAAAGGTATTTTTCCCATCAAAGTGATGGATGCCATAGTTTAAAGTAAGGGTCCAATAGTAACCAAATCAACTATAAGTTGATTGTCCAAATACCCTTGAATATTGTAAATGTCAAATGATTACAAGGTCCTTTATATCAAATGAGTTGATAAATAAATTAGTGAAAAGTTCTTATGTCAAAGTCATGTTGAATCAAAGCCTTAAGTGTAAGTAGCAAAATTATTGCTATGGTTAAGTTTTCTAAGACAAAGTAAGTCAAGTCAAGTTAAAGATTGAGACAAAGTCCAAATTGAAGGTGAAGGTGAATGTGAAGTGAAGTCTAATAGAGTCACAATAAATGTAAAGTTAAGTCAAATCATGACAGTGGTGCATCAATTAAGTTTGTCAATCCAGGTTTATAGGTTTCCTTGTTGGACATTGTGTAACCCAACAAGAAACATGCTTTTGTAAGCATGTGTAAAGGAAAGCAGAAGATAGAAAGGGTCAGAATTTGACAGAAATGATGCAGCCAAAGAGGGATGAAAGAAGATGAAGAAAAGAGATGAATATGTAGACTCCATGATAGAAGAGGATGGTGAAATAAAGTTGAAGAAGATAGTCTCCCGGGCATGAACAAATGAAGCAAGAGGCAAGAAGAAAAAGAGAAGGACAAGTAGAAGAAGCAAAAAGAATGAAGAAACCGAAGAGAAGCATAGAAAAAGGAAGAGAGTTTGACGTAGAAAAAAGGAAGAGAGTTTGACGTAGAAAAAACAAGAAAAAAGAAACAAAGCAAGGTAAGAATGAAGGAATATTGTGTATTCATAATTGAGATGCAAAAACAGTGAATCCATGGAAACAACCTCCGTAAGAAGTTTATTGGTCCAATGACAATGGAAAGAAAATGGTCTTGGTCCAGTGATTGTATAAGCACTAGATTAGCCTAAAAGAAAAATTTGAAATTGTATGTACTTGAGTCAATGTTGATGTAAGCCTTGATGAGGAAAGTATACCCCCATTATTTTGAATGTTGAATGGTTCGTGTTAAACCAAAAAAACACTTGTCCTAACAAAGGAAGTTTCGTGGTCAGACAAAACCACTCAATGTAAAGTATGGTTCGTGGTAAGCCGAAACCACTTGAGGATGTAATGGTTGAGGATAATCCAGAAAAACCCAAAGTATGGTTATGGGTAAGCCAAAGAAAACCCAAGATGACAATTGTCGATGATGCAGGGGGAGTGAAAGTGTTTGTGACTCTAGAATTGTTGTTGAACCATTTATGAGAAAAAGGTTTCCTAGAGAACCAGTGGATAGAGAGGCAAGTGACCCATGTATTCCGGTGGATGCTAACTTTTTTATATGGACTTCAATAAACACAATGTTTATGTTTTGTAGGTACAAGATGAAAATTGAAGAAAATTGAGGATGAAGAATGAAGAAGACCAAAGATCGTAGAAGACAAAGAGCATCGAAGACAATTAAGATGAAGATGGGACCAATCCAAAAGAGAATTGAAGAACATATTGAGATCACAAGTACTTGTTAAAGGGGAGTATGAAGGATTAACTTCTACTTGTGAATCATGAATTGATGGATTTGTAATAATGCAAACCAAACATAGAAGTTTATGGAAGAATCAAAGATGAGAATAAAAGATATAAGTTAGGGATGGATATTGGTTGAGAGATTCATGGAAAGATTTACGGAAATAGTTATGCATATGGTTGAACTAAACATCTAATTATGACATAGTTGTTATGGTCACTTATAATTATAAAGGGACCAATTGTACAATAGAAATACATAAGGAAATTCTTTAATTTAATAGAATTTTCCCCTTTGGGGTTTCTTGAGTATAAACTCCCAATGTCCCTTGTTTTGATATGGTTGTGTATATTTGTTGTTGGTTATTAAAACCAACATCCTACTTTCTTGGTATAGACAGTAGGGCCAAAATGACATCTAGAAAATTCAGTATCAAGAAGAAAGCTATCAATTTTAGCATACCAAGCCTGAGGAGCTTGCTTAAGACTATAGAGAGATTTCTTAAGGTGGTAAAAAAGGGTAGAGTCATTTTGAACATAGCCATGAGGTTGTTCCATGTAGATTTCTTCTTGTTCGCATGCAAGAAGGTAGATTTAACATCCATCTAATGGACCTTCCATTTATGTGAGGCAGTAAGGGCTAGAATAGAACAAGATAGATGCAATTCATTTTGGATATGGGAGAAAATGTTTCATTATAGTCAATTCCTTCAACTTGAAAAAATATTTTGGCCATTAGCTGAGCCTTATGTCTTTCAACACTTCCATATGGTGCATACTTATTTCTATACACCCATTTACATTTGCCAAGTTTTCTTCATTTCTAAAGAGTCACAAGATCCCAAGTATTATTCACCATCAATAAATGATATTTTTCATTCATTATTGTGTCCCAATCTAGATGGCGAAAAACTTCAACAAATGTTTCGGGATCATGAGTCTATGAAACTTGAGTCGAAAGAGAGGAGGTTCAGGTTCACTAGAATTGTGAACATGTACAATGTTGATCTTTAGGATCACTGGCAAGATCACCAACTGTTTCTCATGTTGTATGGACCCAACTGGGAAATGGTGGTGTCGGTGCATGTTCATGTTCAATGGACCCAACTAGAGGAAGGTGAGCAAGAAGCGGTGAATTTTCATCCTCATCATCATCATTTGAAGAAGAGTTTTTTTATCAAGCTTAACATCTCTCCTAATAATAATTTCATTGGAATAAGGTTGAAAAAGTCCATAACCTTTTACATCAAAATATCCAACAAAAGTGCACTTCTCACTTTTAGGCTGTCACATGCTTTCCTTTTCTCATCAGGATTGTGAGCCCACACTTTACTACCAAACATATAGAAGTGGTTTACATCTAGTTTAATTTTACTCCATGTTTCTTCTAGTGTTATGTTTTTTAAAGCCTTTGTGGGAGTGCGATTTACTATGCAATTGACACAGTTAATGGCTTCTATCCAAAATTGAAGACTTAATCCCTTAGATTGGATCATGCAATTTTCCATTTCCTTCAATGCATGATTCTTTCTCTTAGCAACACAATTTTGTTATGGTGTATATGGAACAATATCTTGCGTTTTAATGCCTTGTGCAGTGTCATAAGTTGTAAATTTATTGTTAACATATTCGTCTCAATTATTTGTTCTTAAACTCTGTAGTTAATGTCCAGATTGTTTTTCTACAAGGGCCTTGTAGGCCAAAAACATGTCAAAAACTTCGCTCTTAAGTTTTAAGAAACAAACTCAAATGTATTTGGATAAGTCACCAATGAAAGTTAAGAAGTACCCACACCTAGAGAAAGGAGAAAGAAGCAAACCACACAAATCATTACGAACAAATTGGAAGGGGGCTGAAGCGTGCCAAGTGGCACATTTGTCAAAACTATCATGACGATGTTTGTCAAGAACACAATTGACACAAACACCATCTTTTCAAGAAATAAGAGGAAGATTAATGACCATATTTTTATTACATAGTTGCTGCAATGAACGATTGTTAAGATAACCAAATCATTCATTCCAAAGTTTGCTCAAGTCATTGCTATGAATAATAAAAACTAATGGAAATGAGGATGACCCAAAGTTGTCAAATTTGGTACAACCTGATAATGTCATCAACAATTTCGGTGGCTAGGATATTTTAAATCCTTGGTTACAATTGAGCGAGGTGAAAATTCTATTGTTTTAACTTCACCTAAATGAGTGATTTGATATACTGATAGAAGGTTGCAGTAGAGACTTTGAACACAATGCATCATTAAAATGACCATTATCTAACTCATCTATTCCAAACCGTGCAACACTAAGAGATCTATCATCACCGACAAATATTTGCTTGGTGTTACATTCATTGAGAGTATAAAAAATGGCTTTATCCTTAGCCATATGATTAAATGCTCCATAATCAATAAATCACTCATTAGAAGAATTAGTAGATGTTGCATTGAAGGAAAAATCAAAAGCCAAAAATGCATGTCCATGAGAAGAAGAGTTAGAAGAAGAAGAATCAAGATTGATGTTGTGTGTCTAAGGCCTCCATCTTTTTAAAACATTTAAATTATAAATGATCATTTCACCCACAAAAATTGCAATGTTTGTCAATTTTTTTTCTTTTTGATTTTGGTCCTTTGACACCATTGGAAGTAGAAGTTGGCTAAGAGGGTCTGAGACCCTTGTTTTGCTTGTTGTTGTGAGGATGTTATTTCTTGGGATGCTTGGATTTATCCTTATGTTGGGCCATTAAGGCTTTGTTAGATGTACTTATAGAAATCACTCTAATATGCAAGAGCTTATCTTGCTTTCTATTCAAAGAATCACAAAAATATTCATGAGAAGGTGGCGTGTAGGCAACACCTAGAGCTTTTTTAGGGAGGTGAAAAAGTAGATACAAAATTAGAATATGCACTAAGTTTAACAAGAATAACATATATATTGATGACCCTTCATTTCTATTTTATAGTGTTTAAGTAAAATTCTGAACATTTTGAACTTAAATAGATAATCTTCAATGCAAGAAAAATCATTGATATTTAAAGAAAATAATTGATTTTCAATCTAGTAGGCTCGAATTTCATTATGTTTATTGAATACAACTTCCAAATTTTGTCAAGCTTCATCTAGGTTGTCAATTATTTGAAGGTGAAACTGTAAATTACTAGAGATGGACATTCCGATTAATTCACATGCTTCATCAGTTTATTATCACATTTGGCTTTCTTTGCAACATTAGTACGGATTTTTTTCCAAGGGAATCCGATAAAGTCTTATACTTCGTAGTACATCCTCCATACATAATTTCCATGAGAAATAGTTGGTATTGGTAAACAAAAGATCATTTGAACTAACCATATTAAAATATGCAGGTAAGATAGTTTTAAAGACAACAACTAACTGTCTGGATGAAAAGTAGGTAGTTTAAAAACGCTGAAAACAAACTTTGGATGTCAAAGTTATGCTCTTTTTAAGAAATATATAAAAGGTAACCAAAGTGCCATGTGGTAGGTAGAGGTTGGCCCATGTGGCGATGAATGCACAATGAAATTATTAAGTAAAGAAAAATTGTCATTCCTTCTCTAACTTTGTCTATAAGCTCACTTTTATAGATAAATTAGTTATATGCAAAAAAATAACTTAAAAAATAACAATAAAGTTACTTTATAGTAATTCACTTCTAATAACTCAAATTTGCATGATCTTTTACAAAAGTTAACTTCAAAAAAGACTCAAACTTAAGACTTCTTATTAAATAAAGTAACTTTCAACAAGTGATTTAATGCAAAATCTATAATAAATGTTATGGAGAGGTTTTTTCTTTAAAACTATTTCCCTTGAATTGCATGTTTATCTAAAAAAAACCCTTGTTTTTGTCTCCGTATATAATAAAAAATGTTGTATCTTGAGTCAACATAAACCTTTTCGGGTGAAACGAAAAGTGTTTCCAACTAGAAGCAACATTCTGTATGCAATGGAACAACATGGTCAAACCAAAAATGCATAGAAATAGTAGAACTTGAAAATCTTTGATGTATGCAATGACACAAGTTCAAAATCTCGATCAACAATGAGAGCGAGTCTTCATACGAACTCTGATAACATGTTCAACAAAACAAAGTATTTCCACAAAGGTCGAACACCTTAAGAAACCACTCACACAACCAAATCATATATCAATACACCAATGTTTTATGTGGTTAAAACCCTCAAATAGGGTAATAGTGCAAAACCCCAACAAATGCAACCACTTGAGACAATATATTAATGCAAAGGAAAAATATTTTGCACGAGTGTTTCTCGCAATCCATCTATAGTGAATGACCATCTATGCTCTTTAAATAGATATCATAGATCAATCGGGTGTTAAACCACATATCAATATAGTCATTAGTATCAAGGAGAATATGAACCGTTGAATCATTTTATGTCTACAACATATTGTGACCATTGAATTATATAACTACAAATGAATACTAATAATGCATACTAAAGAAACACACTAAAAAAACACTCTTTACCTAAAAACATATTAGACCAAGTTGATCTTAACTAAGTCCAAAGTGTCTAAATATCCCAACACGAATTTTGTTAACTCTAGTTGTCAATAAGTCACGGTTCAATGGTGGCATGTGGGACCATCCAACAAAATTCAATTCCACGAGAAACAAATAAGCAGGTGGTACCATATGCAAAACTTGAGTGAAATTGATAAAAACCTACTTGTCACAACAACTTAACCAAACAAAAGCGATGAGGTTTGTCCCTTAAAAATGGTCTACTGTGTAGAAATAGATTGCTTGGGAGTCAGAGTTATAATTCCTTGGACAGTTTTAATGTTTATTTTGAATTTGAAGGAAGTACTTAGAGAACAACTTAGTTATCTTCTAATGAATTTATGATGATATCCTGCCTTATGTGATCTCTCTAGCTTAGTTTTTCAAAGATCCCTTTCGAGACACACCGGTTAAAGAGATTTTTGAAAGAAACTTAAGAAAAGTGCTTTGGATTAAAAAGCAAAACTTTAACAAACTATTTACTTACTAAACAATTACCATTAAGAAAGGCGGGATATTATTTTATTTAAGAAAGAAGTGAAATTTCTAAAGCTAGTTTCTAAAGTGATATTTCAATGAAAATGTGATTGCTACATCTCATCTTTGATTTCAGCGGAACAGTAAAGAAACTACAATAAAATACTTCCTTTCTGGAACAGAAAATGCTATTTTAGGAATTGGTAATAAAAGGAGAGAAAATCCTACAATATCAGCTTAAATTAAAGTGATAATTCAATGTATTCAAACGCACAACAACTTGAGAAGATATGAGTGCCACATCTCATCTTTGATTTCGGCCAAATAGTAAAGAAACTACAGTAGAACACTTCCCTTTTTGTAACAGAAAATGTCATTTCAGGAATTGGCAATAAAAAGAGAGAAAATCCTACAATAGCAGCCCATCTATACAACTATTTAACTATTATTTGTAGTCTGTCTTTTAAATTTAAAACATATGACAATAAATTCAACATTTGTGTTTACCAACAAAAAGATTGAATTATGCCGTCAAATCTGAAGCTGTCTTCGGGTAGAGTCTAACAACGTAAAGCATTTCAGTATTTTACGTGGAATATTTGCAATACTTGAGGGAAATTGTTGGTCCTTGTCCAGAGATTTTTTAACAATCAGTATTCTAACTAATTTGAGGTTTTGTGTAGTTCATCAAGTTCTGACTCATTTGTTGACAACTGATTCAAAATAACATATTTACTGTTCTTGCAAGTAACTCTTCTACTTCTTCGACAGCAAATGCATTTGCAATTTCAAAACTAAGAAAGTTATTAAAGAAGCACTATTTAACACTGTTTCAGCGAACTGAACAATATTCCTCTTATATTTCTTTATGTCAAGAATGGAATTCAGACCCAACCTTATATATGCACCACCTGTCCACTTGCCCATGGCTATAGGACAACCATTAATTCATTTATTCGAAAAGAAACAATATCTGAAATGATATATTCAGACATATCTCACGTTAACTAATAAATAATAAATTTTACAAATGACAACCTCTAGTTTGGTCAACTCACTCTTAATTGTTTAACATCTTGTGCACCAATTGATACAATGCGTATAAGATATTGTCTCAACATTATACTTTTTTTCTCTTGGTCATCTCAATGGCTGATCGATTCCAACTCTCGAACATCAGCACAAGATACCGGAATATGTTTTGATTACAATCTCTCCCATGTGTCGAATCCATCTCTTGTATTGCCAAATTAGTGAGAACCAAGCCTTGCAGACTTGGATTTCTTCAGTAATCACAAAGAAATGTCTTGGAGAATCTACAATGATGTCAAAAATTTTATGTGAACACATCCTTTTAAATTGCATGCCCCTTGTTTCCTGAGAAACCTCAGACAGGGGATATAAATAGAGTACAAAAACTACATCTCACACACTCTAGTTGAAAATCTTTATTATCAATCACGCTACAAATTTGCAGCCAAATATGATGAACCTGATTTTTCCTAACCAATATGGTACAAACACTTTGCCCTCATGCTGTACAGGGAGAACATGCAGGATAATTTGTTGCACCAACTAACTCTAGACATACAGAATGATAAAGACTGTTAGGATGCCCCCATTTGCTTTGACTGTTCACTTGTATTTGGTGCTTGGTTATCTGAAGTTGCTCCGTTGCCATTGCTAGCATAGATCTCCTCTAATGGTTCCTGTTAAAGCATAAACACAACAAATTAATCATCATGACCTGAACCTCAAAGTGAAACCAAGTTGTTTACAAAATAATTTTAGGTTGTTGAATAATTTCTGGGACAAAGTAGAACATTATATCAAAACATAAGTGGACCAAAATGAAATACCAGAATCAATCTCTGGGTAATATACTATCTGTTGGCATTAATGATTATTTGTTGTCAAGGTCGACAACATAATGTTGTAAGTCCTAATGTATTAAGACACATGAAAGTGGATCACTTAGAATACAAGTACAATATATTAAACCTGAGAATTGGCATTAGTACAAGCTACATGGAATGCTCACATGTGAGAGCATATTTTAGTTAAGTAACAGGTGGCACTCCAAGAGCAAGATAGGAAAGAATATGTTAGTGAATCTGTAAGAAAGTGTAAGAGAATATGTAACAGATGGAATCAAGTGGCCCAACTTAGAATGCATGCGGCATTCAAACATGAACTTTCACGTTCTGTAAATTGTATCTAGTGAATGAAAAGAGATATGGTCTGTTTGAGAACTCCTGTGCATATCTTTGTGTGGGTCATCATCTGCGCCACATGAATATCCTTAATGTTCAACATTGATGCTCTTTTATGTCCTCTGGTCCTGGGCTTTCGTTTTTCGCAACTGATATCAGAGCCATGGTGTCTGCAAGTATGAAGAGACAGGAGAGAGCCAACTTGGCTCTCCATTATGGCTCTGAGTTTAAGAGATCCAAGTAAAGCTTCATATAATATATGTTATCTCGGGCTCTTTTTTTCTTCACAACTTGTATCAGATAAATGTGAGCATGAGAGCTGTGTGAGCCATGACACAGCGATCTATGAGATTTGACTAGAGGTTGAAAATATGTTGCCGCCCTTGCAATGTGAGAGCAAGTATGTGTGCTGAAAATGCAGGAGTGTATAGTTATCAGAGCCATGGAGAGCTCTGGATGGCTTTGAGATTGTCTGAGATTTATAAGTGTTGCTTGCTTTGCTCTGAGAGCCATGGAAGGTTGTGTGGCTCATTGTGTGTAGATGTTATGCTGGTGAGAAGTGGAAGATGTTGCGTAGGCTCAATGAAATGGGCATTTTCCCTGAGCTGATGAGCTGCTGGGCATTGTAGTAAACTTAGGCAACATGGTTGGAGAGAAGTATTCTGTATATCTCTTAGCATTAAAATTTGTTGGTTCAAAGTTTTCCTACAATGTTGGGTTGAAGATGGACTGAATATTTGCTGGTAGAAGATACTGCATTTGTGTGAGAATACATTGCTGGCAAGAAGGCAACCAGATTGAGAGGCTGTATGCAGTGGGCTGCAGGTTGCAAAGAAGCAACGGAGAGTGGCATCATGGTGTGATGGTGGAATAGCAGTAGCAGGTCTGCATATAATGCAGCATTTTCATTCACAGGATCAGCATCCAGTATGCATGGAGATTGAGGCAGATGGCATACTCATGGATATAAAAGATTGATGCATCCGTGAGAAACACGCAGTTATTTGATGTTATTTCTCACGGCATACTCATGGATATAAAAATGTGGGGCTGTGTTGTGGATGCACTATTGTGGGAATTACTTTTATTGCTGAAATAGAAAAGGAGAAGCAGATTTAGTATTAGGCTGACTGGAGAAAATTTGCAAACAAATCTTGGCAACGATGCACAGGTTGCAGTGGTAGTTTTCCACATGGGGGTGCATGGTTGGACACGGGAGGCTTTGTTCCTTGACCCTGGGCACCTTGCAGCACCGAAGATAACAGGGCACAGGCATGTATAGAGGACAGTGGCAATGTGGTAAGATGAGGTGCCATGGAGTATCAATCATCTGTTTGCACAAGTATTGGCTGTTTGTCTTCTCTTCAAGGAATCCTCCCTGTAATTGTTGATAGTAGCATGCTTCGAGCTTGGATTGCAACATGAATTTTGTCATGAGGGCCGGTGGTGATGACAGCAGGTATGGCGCTGTGCAGAAAAACAGCGAGTTGAAGGGGAGATTTATTTCATGCTTTATATTTAAGTGCCATTCAATTTAAACACATTGTATTATGTTTGAGTCTGCCCCAAGTTCCATCCCTTGGTCATATGGGTGTAAACTTGTAAAGGGCTAAAGGGAAAAGAGCCTATGCTAGTTTTTGTTTAGTGTAATGGCTGATTTTCTGCCCATAACTTTGTTATACAAAAGAAGAATCGGGTGCTGTCAGAGTTCAGACAGTTTGCGGAAAGCATCTAGAGTGTGTTCCAACGGCACTCCAACGAGTGGTTGCATGCTATCTTTTATTAGTCGATTGCATCAAATATTTGACCGGCGATGTTGGGAGCGGGAGCAAAAAGTACCAATTTCAAAAAGACTACAGGAGCATTTTTTAATATAATATATATTTTGATGCATATATATATTAAAAAAAAATACATAATGGCGAATTAGTTTTAGAAAATATTAAATATGAAAATATAGATTTTTTAATAATTAGTAATAATTATTAAAGCATCAATCAACCAACCAACCATTTAGTACACAAATAACATCAACCATCAACCAACCAACCATTTAGTACACAAATAACATCAACCATCAACCAACCATTTAGAACACAAATAACATCAATCATCAACCAATTATAACCATAACATCAACTTTGAAGTTTCAAGTTTTTGTCATCAACAATATAGCATCAAACTTGAAATTTGTCATAAAAAATATAACATCAACCTTGAAATGAAACCAGGCATAATGAGTCATGACCAAAGAGTTGTAATATAACATCAACCTTGAAATTTGTCATCAACAATATAACATCAACCTTGAAATGAGACCAGGCATCATGAGTAATGACTGAAGGGTTGTAATATGCAGTCAATAGTTCAAACTTCAATATTCAATATGCAAACTTGAGTTTTAAACAATCATATAATGTTTACAAATAGGACATAATAAAGACTCCTAACAAATCATTTTAAGTTCTAAAAGTTAGATTTTAAACTTAAAAAGATAAATAACATCAACCATTTATTAACTGAAAAAGACAAATAACATCAACCATTTAGTATACAAATAACATCAACCATCAAGCAATTGTAAGTTATAACCATGATCCATAACATCAACTTTGAAGTTTCAAGCTTTTGTCATCAACAATATAACATCAACCTTGGCATCATGAGTCATGACCAAAGAGTTGTAATATTCAGCTAATAGTTCAAACTTCAATATTCAAACTTGAGTTTTAAACAATCATATAATGTTTACAAATAGGCCATAATAAAGACTCCTAACAAATCATTTTAAGTTCTAGAAGTTAGATTTTAAACTGACAAAGGAAAATAATTGTAATATCTACTAAGTTTTTCTCTTGCCACAAACAACTTCTAATTTCTTTTCCCTTGTTCTAACAACAAAGGTAAGTGGAAGTGGTTGTCAAACACAAGTGTAGGTGGAAGTGGTCATGGAAAACTGGGACAATCACCACCATTAGTTACACATCACCCATGTAGAAATGGAGGTTGTGAAGCTAAGCCTACTACATTTGGAATCTTACTAATGTCGAGAATTGTAGTAGATGGGGGTGGCATCTCTGCTGCATGATCAACGCCATGAGTCCTATCGGCTAAAAGTTCAGCCTCCAAGAGCTCTAAATCTATAGCTCCATCATCCAAACTAGCCTCTTTTGGATTGTTGTCTCAGCTCCTATATGTCCTCTTAAAGCTTGACATTGTAAGAGTTCCAATTTAACTGGAGAAAGTACACTATCACCTCATATAGTCTCTTTGCACTTCAGATTAGTACTTGCTAACCTCAAAGGGGAATCCCTAAGCAATCTAGAAACAAAATATGAATCTGGGAGATCAAAAATTCTTTCAAACTGCAAGACGTACATGTTATATAAAAATCTGAGCTCCAATCTGTGTGAAATTATGTAATGTCCCCATTTTGGGACATTATAACATTACAACATTTCAGTGTGTTATGCCTACCCGAGTAGCCAGTTATTTGGGGAGATATTGAGGGGTTTTGAGCTTGTTATTACATTTGTAGTGATGGTCCAGCTCATGTGCCATGATGTGTTCATCTATGTGGAAGACATTAGTGGTTCTACTTGGGTTGTGATGCTCGGCCTAAAAGAACCGAAAGCGGGATTACCCTTGCCTAGCGTGGAGTTAATAATGTAATAAGTCATGGATCATAGTTAGGTCAAATTTTTTAGCCGTTGATCCATTGGAGGTTCCTTTCATAGAGTTTTTATCCCTCGGGTTATGGAGCCAGACAAGCTCATGGAAACTTCCCTTGAGTTTTCCTCATTGACTACCACTTAAAGTGGTGGAAGAAATTTTATTTCGTCAGTGTCATTCTTTGGTAACCTTAGGAATGTTGTAAATGACCATATGAATGCTTGAAATTTGTGAGATTCCGTTAAATCTATTTCAAGTTTTTTAAGGTTAGAATTAATTGATTAATTAATCCAATTAATTAGGAAATTATTTAATGCATAAAAGAGCATGGAGTCCGGGATTTCTTGATGGGGTATTTGTATAAAAGCTAAATAGGACCCGTGTGAAGTTTCAATCGGTCGGACAAGTTTTGCTAGGTTGTTTGTCAGTTTAGGAGTTTTTCGGGAAAATGCGGTTTTAATTGCCAAACCAGGAACATGGGAAAATGTAGTTTTTGTAATAATGGATCAGAGTGAAGTAGAAATGATAATGTGAGGATACACCTAACCATTCTAACCTACCCATATGCAGCAATCACCTTTTAAAACCACATTAATTAAAATTAATTTTAATTAAGTCCTACCCATATAAACCCACTTTTAATTTAAATCAAGTTTTTCCCACGTGACTTTATAATGTTTCATTTAATGATTTTATGACTCATTTAATTAATTGATTTAGGCCCCTCCCTCCGTACTCCCTCCTTAAACTTCAAAACCCGCCCTCACACCTTCAGCACCTTCACGTCCCTCACGTACTCCAACCTCACGTGGGCCCCTTTGCCTCACGCACCTCCTCTTTAAAGCGTGTAAATTCCAAACTTTAAATTTCAGTTTTGGCTTCTAATTAAAATTGTGGGTCCCTCCTCTTCCATTCACGTCCCATTTAGAATGTGGACGTCACATCTCCTTACCTCACGTGCTCCCTCACGTCACTTACGTTCCCCACTCCCACGTCTTTTTGGAAACTCATGTTAATTAAAGCGTGGGCCTCACCTCTTCCAACTCATACAACTCTCAACCAATCGCATGCCACTTTGGAATTATGGCCATTTATCCTACTCCCGCCTTCACTCATCCTCCATGCGCTTTTCCCATTTTGGAAACTTACGCCCCCACTCCTTTTAATTGGAATCTTCTCTTTTAAAAATTAATTGGGTCCTCTTCCTCCAGCTTTCCCTCAATTAAAAATGGGAAAGCTTCATTGAAATGAGCATCTCAGCTATTTGGAATGAAGCATTCAAACCTTTTTTTTTTTTCGATACAGGGCGTGGGTCTCCTCTTGCCATTGTTTCCTCTTTTATTTGCTTTCTCCTCATCCTTTTTGCTTCTTTTTCTTTTTTCAACCTAAAGTCTATCTCCTCGTGATTTTCTCCACTGAGTTGTCTTCACCCTTGGATCTTTGACAAGTGTTGAAGATCTTTAGCTTCTCAAGCTATTTGAGAGACCTCTCACTCCCTCATTACTCATGACTCATTGTGGTAAAAAGTTATATACTAGTTTCATCCCATTCTCTCACATACCTTTCACATCCATTTGCCATATTTTAAGCTACTGGTTTTAGTTCTTCTATTGGATGAATAAAAAGAAAGCTTTGGAGGACATATTTGGATTATTGAGATTAGTCCCTAGTGATCAAGATCACATGAGGTGATGTTGTTCTTACTCATCTTGTTGTTTTATATGTTAGCATTCCTTAGTAGAATTAGTTTACTAGGGTAAATCAAATAGACATTAGTGTTGATGATTTATGTAGTGAATGATTGGATTTGGATCATGAATTAGTTCGGGTTTTATGCTACCCACAATACTATGCTGCTATAGATCTACTTTTTGTTTGAGTTACAGGTTGTCTCACCGGTTGTGGAGTGGAGGCCCAAAAGGCAGATTACAACCATCTCACCTTGCTCTTGCTTATTCTTTTAGATGCGATATCTTGCTATCATTCATTGTCATTTTCTGTAGCTATTTTAACTCATTGATAGGTCAATATATTTTCATGCTTATAATACTTATTTGGAGATTTTGTGTTTACACAGAAATTTCTATAACAAATATTGGTATTGTTAAGTCATGACATTTCCGACAAGCTTTTGCTTGCTGTTTTTCTGCAGACAGCGTCATGTTTTTGGATAGTACAAGCAGCATGCAACACCTAGGAGGCTTCCTAAACCACCATTCTTGATTTGGGTGACATTTCTCCTCTCTTCTCTTTCATTTCCTAGAAATTTCTGAAGTTTTCTAAAGTAGTTTGAGCTCATAAAAGTAACCTAACCCAGTTAGCCATTCTTTTGTTTATATAACACCTAGATTAACTTGTATATCATTCTTATATCATTCTTTTATTTCTTCAACAAAAATCAATCTAATAGTGCTTGTTAGCAACATTTAAGTTTATTTGCACAGTAGGCAGTGACTTGTCAACTGTATTCGAAATGCTCTTTGTTTTCCTTCAGGTGGTAGTTCAAAGAAGCCCTCCTTTCTGCATGCAAGTTCATTTTAATTATTATTAACCTCAATTCATAGAACTTTTAGCAGAGTCATCCCAATATAGCCCAAGTGGCTTAAGGGAAATAGACGATTGTCTTGCTTAACTATTTGACATATCTTAAGTTTCATTTACAAGTTTAGTTTCTTTCAATCTCTCATATACTCTTATGTCTCATTGCTAAATGGTTAGATAACTTAAGTGTATAATCACATGTTTTAGATCTAGATTTCTTGAGTTGTTTGACTGATCATTGGATGCATATGAAGTGAAGTGGTAGCTCTCTAGATTTCATTTTATTTGCTAAGTTCATAGTTTACATTGAAGTTTTATTCTCTTAACTAGCAAACATTTTAAATCATGATAATAAAAGTGTTTTTAAATACCTTATTATTACGGCTTCTTTGAAGCTGATGATCACTTTGCACCACATTGTGATCACATTTTAACATTTAAGCATCACACATTAGTGTGTTTCATGTTTCAATGCTTATGGTTTAAACACACATATATCATGGTACTTATGGTTTATATGTGAATGGTTTAGTACTCTTGATCCTAGTTCTATTTATCTTCTAATTCATACACATCATAAACATATTGCAAGTATCTTAGATCACCTAGCATGCTCATGGTTTAATCATCTAATACTTAAAGTTTAATCTTTTACTTCTCTTGGTAGTATCTCATATGTGATGGTTAATGGTTTTACATTTCAATATTTTGCAAGTACCCTTCATATGATGCTATTGTTGATGGTTTAAACATGATATACTGCTCTATCTTTACATGTTTATGGTGGTATAATCTTTCTTTTTTAAGCACTCATTTTGGATAGCTTTTGCTCCTGACCATTCATTAAATCACTAAAAATTTAAGGTACTTGAGCCTTCTATAAAACGAATCCAACACACTTTAAAGACCCATCAGGAGGTCCTAACAACATTTAGAAACATATTAGGAGTCTTAAACAACTGTTATCCAGCAGGTAAGAGGACAGATCTTTGGGGAAGTGGCAGGGGACAGATCAAAAGTGATTAGATTGGGGAGATCCCTCTCGACTACATACTTATTGTGGGTGAGAGTGGTGGTGGCCTTGGAAGCTAAGTGGGGACTGGCCAGTATCTTAATTACTTGAGTTATTTGAAGGTAGGAGTGGAAGTTGAGGCACACATCTAGTTAGGGTTTGGGAATCTAAAATGTTTAAAAATTACACTAGTTGCATAGATCACATTGTGTATGTTTGGGAAATAGATATTGATGAGTCACTGGTGTGGTAATCTCATTGCTTTACTTATCTATTTGCAATTAATTGTCTTTATCTTTCATATGATTATTTGGTTATCATATTGAACATCTTGTTAATAATCACATTTGTGGTGTGGACTGGTAAGTGTTTGAGTATCCCCACTTGGGGAGGCATCACACCTTTGATCATAAGTGCTGTGGTTAGTTGCCCGGTGTGATCCAAATTAGTCACGTGCCACTTAGGGCATAGGGTGAATTGCTTATATCTTTATCTCTAGTATATCTTGTTACATTTTGTATATTTTGTATCTTGGTAAATAACTTATGAATCTTGTATAAACTCTCTAACACTTAATCATTCTTTTGATTATAATGCAGTTTGGGAGTAGTTTATTTTGGTTGATTGTAATACTTCTTGTAATTAGACCTCCCAAAGACTTAGTTGTTACCCTTTAACTTTAGGCACTAGTCTTTGGTTGACCTAGGAAGGGCTGCCTTCCATTTAGAAGTAGATTTACTTTTTGCATTAACGTAAATGTCCTAGGTTAATTTTCCCCTTAACCTCTAATCATTAAAATTAACTCCTAGAACATCTAACATAAAATTTACTTAGTAAACAGGACCACCCCCTTTGTCTTCCCTGGGAGTAAGCCTAGGCGGAAGAAGTTCTTGTCAAAGTGACAGTGTGGGGAGGAACTTAGACATTGTGTCTCAAAGGACACACTAAGTGAAGCAGGACTTAGCTCATTGCAAGTATTATAGAATGACAGCGAGCTCGACTTATCTCATTCATCATCGGGATCCATTACTGCCTGGTGAGCTTTGGTTTTGTTGCATTTCGATTTAGTAATTTTGAATTATTATAGGTCATATCTTAATTAAATTCACTAAGAAGGTCATAATGGGCATATTGGAGAAACCTTTTTTGATGTAATAGCTCGCCAGGTCCAGAGGAAGAGCATTACATGATAAAATGATGAAGTGACTTTCAGTGGTGGAGAAGCCATCGGATGGATAAATCACTTTTTAGAGAGGCAAAATGGTATTAAATTAATTAATTAAATGAATCAAGGAATAATAAATAAGTAAAAGTCACTTGGAGGAAAAAGGTCAACATGAATTGGGTTTTAGGGAAGCTATAAAGGAAGGGTAAAACAACCTAATTATTATGCATTATTATGATTTGATTTGAGAGTTCCAGAGGAGGAAGAGAGCCGACCTTCTTGTTTTGTGGATTTGGAAACTACCACCATTAATCGGTTTCGGTGTTAAGAGACACACCTAACCCCATCGGAGATACAATCTAGGTATTTCACCATACTTTCAGGAGTATCCATTCTGAGTCGTAGTAAGCTCAACCCGATGAAAGGCATAAAAGTCAGTTTGAGGTTGGAAATTTGCAATCCAGAATCAGTTAGGTTTCTTCAACCGGCTGAGATCCGGTGAGTATTATTGATATATTGGATTGAAGGTGGAGTCTTGCTCGCCCTCATCCGACCATTTAGGGCACAACTCTTCCCGCAGGACATTTAAGGTTGCATCACGAGTATGACGAATCTGGCAATTCCTTAGAACCAGTTCGCATTTGTGAGATGATGTTTGAGCCATATAACATCGGTCGTTGGTGGAATCCTTTAGAGCATCGATTAATCTGAGGTCGCAAACCCCAGTGGATCAGTGCCCTGAGGCCAGTTCGAGATTCGACCTCATCCATTTCCAGTCCAGGCCGGGGCACTTCTATTGGAACGGTTTCTAATTTTGTGGTCTATTCTTAGGACGGAGTTTTCAGTGAAGTAGCGGTCTGCGTCCCGAATAGCATATTTTGCCGATCTATCAGGTACGTACATCAGAGTTGCTATCATCTTCTGATCACGTGTATTTTTTATGCTATTTGCTTGTATTCCAAGTGATGATCCATGAGATCTAAGCGGCGTTTATATTCTATATTTTCCAGTAGTAGTATCAACTTGTTCCATGCTTGAACCCTATAATACATGATATTGGGCAGTTGATGTTCTCTACTTTTGCATGCGTCCTTTATATGCTGTTAAAAACTTAAAACCATAAATATGCGACACTCATCCATTTCAGTCCAGAGGCCAGGGCACTTCTATTGGAACAGTTTCTAGCACATTTTGACGGTCTATTCTTCCGGACGGGTTTTCCAGCTGGTAGCGATTACCGTACTTCTCCGGAATCGCATATTTTGCCGATCTATCCGTGCATGCATCAGATTTGCTATCATCTTCTGATCATGGGTATTTTTATGCTATTTGCTTGTATTCAAGTGATGATCCATGAGATCTAGCTGACGTTTATATTCTATATTTCCAATAGGCTATTGTATTTCCATGCTTGAACCCTATAATACATGATATTGGGCTGTTGATGTTCTTTACTTTTGCATGCGTCCTTTATATGCTGTTAAAAACTTAAAACCATAAATATGCAACTTGCACATGCAATAACCCACATGCACATGCAATAACCATCAAGATCTCAAACATACAACTGAAACGCATCCAGAAACCCCCAGTGTATCAGATCTGCAAGATAGAACAATAGATCAATAGCAAATATCTTGATCAGCTGGATCAGGGATATTTCAAATTAACCCGGACAACAAACTATAATGCAGATTTACACTTAATAAATAACTTTGCCTCATGAACTATGTAAATCCATTGTTAGAACACCTCAAAACTGTTCTTAAAAGTGCATGTGTGCATGTCAAAATATAAAAAACAAGCTTAAAATCTGAAATTAATATCTGCAAGTATTTGAATTTTGTGGGTGGCGTAAAAAATGAATTAAGCGGGAGTAATTCCCAATGTCAATTGATTCAGAAAATTCAAGTAAATTAAGCAAACACATCAAGCCATTGAGATTTAACCACCAAACAAGATGGTACCTTTATTCCTATTGTCCCTTCAAGGGCAACTACTTCCAGACCACCCTCTCAAGGGTGTAATGATGCTGCTTGGATGAGCTCTCCTGCTTATTTCTTCTGGTATAGGCCTGTTCATCCAGTTCTTCCATGAGATACATGATGGCCCTTGAGTTCTTTCAGATGACTCTACCATGTTATCCCAACTCCTATGCCCCTACACCTCAAATGTTATGTGCACTCGCAGATGGTACTTCACACATGATCTTTATTTCACTTCATGTGCTATGTTCTCGTGTGTGGGTTTCTTGCTTAGACGTGGTGTGATGGTTTTTAACCTTGTCATGAAAGTAATGAACATTGGGTTTGATCTAATAACACATCTTAATGATAAATTTTTTATTATTGTCTTGTTATACCATGGGGGGCCATAATTGAAGAGAACTGAGGTACTATGATGCTGCCAAATCTGGTCTGTCTTTGACCAGAATTTAGCTCTAAGTTTCAATCTCCAAACTGTCCTTTGCTGCTGTTTTAGGACAGCAAACAGTTATGCAACTTTTCTGCTCATAAATCCGATTGGTTAAGTGTTCTTTGAGGTGCCCTTGCAAGTGTTTTCAAACCAATGGTTAGCACATGCAATATAGCTCAAAAGAATTAACACTCCTCTAGATCTTTACAACACTATCAAGCTGATCTACACTCTAAGCATGCATGAAATGAACACAAGTGTTTTTGGTCAACATGAACCTGGATAAACCCCCCCGGGGGAAAACCAATTTGGAATGGAAGTATATATAAGTGATGTCTAAAGCATAGAGTACAAGAAGTAAACTATTACAATGGGACCTGTATACATAGCAAGCTCCTCTTGAGTCTTGCCAAAGGAACCAAGATGATATGCACCCAAGCTTAGTGCGTCCTCTTCCCTTGTTGCCAAACTCGCTCAAGTGATGCACCCTTGATCCTTGTTGCTCCGAAGAAGAATCCCTTGCACCACAAGAAGCTCTTGTGTGCTACCTCTCCAATGAGACAAACAAATCAGCAATCGCCCAAGTCTATCTAGTGCCTGCTAGGTGTGCGCCCTCCTCCAAGCAAAGATGATCACCACAAATAAGTAAGGGTCCAGACCTCCATAGCTCCTCCATGGATGGAGGCGCCCAAGCATCCCTTAACCAACGCTTCCAACCTCATCCTCTTGCTCCCTCTCAAACTCTCCAAGTAAACATAAGAGTGAATAAGCCTCCAAAGGCCCTATGCACCCCTCTTAAACCTCCATAAGGAAACCTAGGATTTGGATGGCTAGGATCTTCCCATGCCATCTCTAATCAAAGGTTGAGATCATCCCACAATAATCTCACTCACAAACCCACTTTGGGTTAAGTTCCCTAAGTTCACTTTATGTCTATTAATTCACCCACTTAGTGATTAATTAGTCACTTTTGCCTCAAGTGACAAAAATTCAACTTTTTTTTTTTTTTGTTTGTTAATTTGTGC
>SNQJ01S0000214.1:0-13138 GCA_010110895.2 Picea sitchensis | reverse complement strand
CATGCTTGACATAACTCAGCTTCACACTTTAGTTCGAAAATAGAACTAGACTTGAGACTTCAGTTACAACTCACCCTTGACTTGTCATGCGTGCGTACTAACTTAGCATGCACATGTCATGCATGCAACATGCAACATGCAACATGCGACAACTTGACAACTTTGACTTTGACCTAGACATGCAACTTTGACTTCTATAACTCGACTCTTTACAAGGCAATTCGAATTTCTCTTCATTGTGGACACTGTTACATGTGCCAACGCACTAGATCAATACATTTATATCATTTGAAATATTAGGAATATCGTTTGTTTCTAGCTCATAGAAATTTTACAATCAACCTAGCTTTTGCTAGATGCCTTGACTTTTGCTCATGGCTCACAAGGCTTGACTAGGCTCACAAAGGTTGTACGTTCCCCCTGATTTTTGCACTAGTCTGTCTATGCTCACAAAGGTTGTGCGTTCCCCCTGACTTTTGCACTAGACTGTCTATGCTCACAAAGGTTGTACGTTCCCCCTGACTTTTGCATTAGACTTACATAGCATCTCATTCGTCCTGACTTTTGGTTTGACACACAGAGGTTGTACATTCCCCCTGCCTTTTGTCAATACCTCCCAAGACTGGTTGATTCTCCAAATCTCCCTAGCTAGCCTCAGGGTGGCCCATATGGCTTCTCATTGGAGAATGACTCTCGATGTTGCCAAATTTAACAATGGTAAAGGGAAGTAGCAACATAAGTAGGTAGTAGCCTACTAGCCTCTGCAGAAACCCAAATGAACGAGTTTGTTGCCAAGTTTGAGAAGGATTTCTCATTGGTATCTTGCCTTTCTACCAACACAACTTTGAGGAATGCATGGTATGTGGACAATGGGGCATCTCGACATATGACATTAGCCCAACAATGGTTTTCTAGTTTGAAGAAGTAGGACTCATGAGTACAGGTTGAGCTTGGTGATGATGCCAAGTATCCATTAGTAGGAGTTGGTACTATTCCCTTCCGACTCTAGTCATCTAATTCTTTAGATTTTGATGATGTCTTGTTTGTACCAGGTCTCAGGAAGAATTTAATTTCAGTTTTGGTTACGGAGGATAAGGGCTTTGCAGTGGAGTTCAAGAACCAACAAGTCCTCATCAGACCGAAGGAATCCAGCCCAGATACATCTCAAGTAATAGGGGTTAGAGTGTTAAGTTTTTACTGCTGTTATTAGGTTATTTCCAAATTACATGAGCATTCAATGCATTTCCAAAACAACAACATAAAGAGGATCACTGAAAGAAACACAATCACAAGGTACACAACATTTTATCCTAGGAAACCCTCATGGGGGAGAAAACCCAGCAAAAACTTCCTCAATAATAGACTGCCAATACAATGCCAAGACTAAGACTAAAACCCCAAAGATAAACCAAGATTGAGCATGCGCCTTTCTTCTCCTTCCTCCTGCAACTGCAACTGGCTTCAAGATATGAGCACTAGATGAGTGAGTGTGAATGTACACACAAACAGCAGATATATTCAGGGCTCAAACAGTGATAGCTCTATTTGTTTCTAATGCCACAATTATTGGCACAAAATATTAACAGAAAAGTGTACCTATGAACGTACAGATCAAAATGGAAGAAACAAGTGACAGTTAAAACTTAAAACCCTCGCTAACACTTTCCAACATAACACAATTCCAGTTTTTCATTTTCTAGACCATAGAAAATTTGGAGGATTGCTTGAAGGTAGATTCACTTGAGAAAACAATTTACAGGAGAATTCCAAAAAAATAAAAAAATAAAAACATTTCTAGGAGCATAACGACATACTGTGTTTTCTGTAGAGGAATTGGATGTTTGTTCTTTGGTCTTATCTTCATCTCCATTGGGTTCATCATCATTCCCATGTAATGAACTGGAATTCTGAGCTTCCTTTGCACCCTGTATACCATCCAAGTGATCATGATCTGCCACATTTTCCACAGCTTTAGAAGCTGCTGCTGCTGCTGCTAACCTTGCTGCCTCTTCTCTCTCTCTCTTTTTCCTAGCCTCTTCTTCTTTTAGTTGCTTAAATCTACCATTTAGATCATGACAAATGAAGTTAAAATATGTGAAAAGTTTCATGTTTGAGCCAACTCTTCTTAAAAGCTAGAATTCATTCATTCAACAAAATAAAGCACTACCTTTCACCACGACCAGATTTTTTTGTATCAGCTACAAGCTGAGATGAGGGGGCCTTTGCCTCTGGTGCACTCCTAATTACATCAACATCTTTGCCTACAACAGGTTTTGCACTGCCCAGCTTACGAAACCATATCTGTTGTGTTGTGCTCAGAATGTTATTTGTAAGCCTGAAAAGGCACAAAAGGAAATCCAAGTTATAGTCAGAATAACCACTATTTGGGAGTATACTAATCCAGGACTAATGGCGAGAATAAAAAAGAAGGTCAAACACATGGAAAGTATTTTTACAGAAGAAATAACAAGCCTTGCAGTTACAGGGAGCCAATCAGAGCCAGATGGGAAGTCAAAACAGTCAGTTGAATAAAGGGCTTGTATACACCAAAAATGCATGATTGCAACAGATTAATTGAATGCATCATGCATGCAACCCTATTCCAAATTAATCATAAGTGAGTTATGTAGGAAACGAGCTATGTTCCTCTGATTGCTTGAAGCAAAGGAAGATGAAGTTCCATTATCGTTCAAAGGTATAAATTAACAATCTAATAAAGTTTTTACAATCTCAAAATATTAGGATCTCATCAAGATATGTCAAGAGCTAAGAAGAAAAGGATAGAATGAAATAAAATACACTATTCTTTAAACGAATGTAGAATTTATAATCATTTCCGTTCCAAAATGGTCAGAAGTTGAGACTCATTGTATTTTTTTGCTTCCACTTCATTCATATATAATCATAGGACATGATTCATACTGACTTCAATCTGATAAATACTAAATGAAGTAACTAACTGATCTGCAAAACAGTAAAACTCCCATCTTTGAGCATACTCCAAGGGTCCAAAATAAATAGCAAAATTTGTAAGTACCAGGTTATCTTCACCTCTGGGCAAAGGAAAATACAACAGTCGTGTTAAAGACCCATTTGACAAATATATAAGCCCATAAAGAATAATCATGCCAAACAGTTTTTTTAACCAACATCAACTTTTGAAAATGAATAAACTTCATGCAAGCTAAGGGCAGATATAAATGCCTTTATGCAATCCAGCTCACCGAAGGAAATGACTTAAACAAATGCTTTGCCCAATTCACTAGGAAATTCCACAATAATACAGTTTCTTTTCTTCAAATTCATCTAAAGAATGTTAAATACCCGTTTGACAAATATATAATCCCATAAAGAATAATTATGCATGTTACCACCTGAACTAGCACCCTTGTGAGAAGTCCCAACACAGGTGCTAACTTGGGGCAACAAGATGGGAAATGCACCACTGTCACCTCAATACAATTTCCCCTTCACTTTAGGCCAGCGCCTAGAAGCCAATGGGGGTGTCCCTATTGATTAAGTAAACCTCTTAGCGAATTAATTACCATACAATCTTAAGATTTACTTCAAATAATCCACAAAATGTATAACACTTAGATGCACAAGGATTCCAATAAGTAATCAAATGCGTCAAAGCTAAGTTGCACGAAACGGGGAAACGTCTGGAAGTTTCCGAAACAGGTATGTCAAGAAATGTGACACTCCAAAAATGGAAACGTTGGGGGAAACACTGTATATATATATATTATTTTTTTAAATAACACATTATCTTGCAAGAAAAAAATAATGATACACATAAATGACATTTTAGAAGGAAAACCATGTCTATATTAACTCCCATAGATGATCAATATCATTGATTACATGATGCAAGCAGCAAAATCCAAAATTAGCCTTTATAGATGAGGTTGTTAGGATTTCTAGAGATTTCTAGATGTTTCTTTTCTCAAATTAAAAAAAAATAGTTAAAAAACTAGTGGACAACATTATAAATATTTAAAAATGAAAAATTTGAGTTTTTGTGACCATTTGAGGGATCCATGACTCTCTTGGCCACTTGGACGGGTCCACAAACCAAAAAATGGACGCTGAAATGGATGTTGTATGGGCCGAAACGTCGTTGGCCATACCATACGATGTTTCCAAATCGGGAAACACAATACGATCAACGACGTTTCAACAGAGTTTCGTACCCATTTTGGCATTTCAACGCGTTTCCGGTACTAGTAAGACACCGGGGAGTCGTTTCCTGCAACATAGCTTCAAAGATAACCAATTAGAAACAATAGCATAAACCAGCAATATATCCACTTGAGAAAGAGAATTAGGAGCTAGTGGATGTGTGTGCCTGTTATCACAGGATTTGTACTTGTGCAAAGCCCTTCAGAAGATCCCAATCTTGTGTAACAATTGGAGGTCTCTACCACTGTCACCCAAGCAGATACTTCCCTCTTTTTAGTGAAGGAAAGAGGTCCAACACAAGGGAGGCTTCCCTAGTGACTTCAAGGGATCAAATAGCAAGATTAGCCAAGCCTACAACCCCCTATCTTAGTCACTTAGATGGTTAATCTAGGTCTAGGAAAGGTGAAGGGAAAAATCAGATTGAACGAGGTCATTGGGCAACCTGTAGGAGACAATAAACTCTTCAATGCATAAAATCATCAATTACCAAGTTATATAGCGCAACAATCACCTTTAGACACTAGATAACAGTAAAACCAATTGCTGTTGTAAAATTGCAGAAGTAAACCAATTTATATCAGCAATGAATATTTTATAACAGCAATAGGAAAAACAACCCAAAAAATTACTAATTGAGTCTTAGAATCAACTTATAACAAGGGGTGAAATATCCAATTGCTAAACAAGATTTTTGAGCACGTTTTGCCACAATATTAAGTATTATTCAACAATAAATTGCAGCCCTAATGGCTGTAGCATTCACTTTATGACAGCAGCAAGTTATCCAATGAATATGCAAAGCGTTGAGGTACAATTAGCATGCCAATGATGTCATAAAGCCAATTTAAGTGAGGGTTTTAAGAGTTGTTGAGAGTATGAAGCATCACAAGCATAAGACTAGTGCCGTCTACTTCTTTGGGCAATGGAGTCAAGCAAAACTTTGAAAGATGAAATAGATATTCAAGAATGAAGCTTTGGACCCTAAGGTGCAACCCCTTTTGGAGCTTAGGATCAAAACTTACAAGAAACAATCCCTAGGGTGCAAACCCTTATGGACCCTAGGTGTCGTTTTCTTTCTTCTAGAGTGTCTAGTTCAAGGATCAAATGGACTAAAGTCAAAACCCTAAGGTGCAACCCCTTATGGACCTTAGGTCTTTGAATATAGCTAGAAACTAGTCCTAGTGCGAAAACCCTTATGGACCTTAGAACTTGGTCTCTAAATGCTTTCACAAGCTTGGACAAATAAAGGTATGGAAGGAAAAAAACCCTTATGTTTCCTTCTAGTGGTTTCACTAGAACAAAGTAACATGCAACAATATAGCAATTATCACATTATACTGTGAAGAAACATCTCAACTTGAAGAAGAACACTCACCAATCCAAGTCACTATGCAAGAGAAACCCTAGCTTCAACATTTATCCATCCAAACAATGAAAAGCATCCACAAATCCTTACTCCTAAAGTGCGCACAAGATTCCAAGAGAGAGACAAGAAGTAGAGCGAACTTTCTTAGAGAGCTCTCATGTGAGGAGTTGTGATGATGATAAATGATTTGAGTAATAGCCTCATTTATATGAGGTAACCCTAGCACATTTGTCCACATAATAAAGTAAAATGACAATAATCCATGATACAAGTGGGGACAACTCCTCAAATAACCTCTACAAATGATAAAACATGCAAATAAGACATCATAAGGTCACACATGTGGTGACATCAAGACTCCCAGGGGTGAAGGAGGGCCTCCCAAAGCCATGTGTCATTATCCAAGGTGTAAGCAAGGTGGAAGAGTGACATGTCACATCAAACCATCATGTGGTGTCCAAGTGGCAAGCAAAAACCATCATCTCCATCAAACCCTAGCACATGACGTCATCATCAAAATCCCAACATCCAAGGTGGAGAAGGTAGCATCCAAGGTGGAGAGAAGGTGCATCTCATCTTTGCATGGTGTCCAAGCCAAACCAAGTGCAACATCCTCCATCAAGTGGCTAAGTAAGGCATGGGTGCATTGTCCAAAGTATGGGTTTCCTGCCCATATGTGTGCCATCATGACCATATCTGTCAAATGCAAGCCCATGTGTCCRTCRTCCAAGGTCCAAAAGATGTGAGAGCCTGTGTCTAGGTATGTCAAGCCATCAAATGACTCAACGCTCTGCATCACACATGCCATATCCTGCAAATAAATGCACAACGTCTTGGGTGAAAGCAATGGATGTCCTTCAAGAACCAAGTCATGTGCATCCAAATCAAATCAAAGTTAAGAAATCAAGACCGACCAATCTTCACAAGGTATAAGAGTCCTTAGATCATATAAAATAAGTTGTTACTTAACATAGAAGCCACATAAATAATTCACATCAAGTATCCCTTTCAAACTTCACATTAGCTCAAGACTTTATGTAAATTGACAAGTTTAAGTATGGGAGGACCATCATCAGATCCTATTAGGTGTGCGAACCAAAGCAGGAAGGAAAAGACCCAAGTAGAGGAATAAATCCGAAGGAAAGCAGGAAAGAGAAGAACCCTTCAAGAGTAAGTGTGATAGTGAAACGTGTTGGGCTTACTCCATGGCTTATGGAATCATTTGGTCCATTTCTATGAGTGCCTTTGTGGAGGGTGCGCTTGCTCTTGAGTTACCCCTTTCTAGGCGCTACGTTTTTCCAAACCCCTTAATACCTTTTATTTTGCCGTTTCATTGATTTGCAAGTCCCCTTTATAAGGTTTCAAACATTAGCATTCATTGCTTTGGGACTGGGGCGGACACAAAAGGGATAGAGCTCAAGTATGGACTGGCTTTTAAATGTCCTTTATATATCATTCTTTCTTTCTTTTATAACATACTTTCTTTCTCATTTTTTACAAGCAGTTGCAATCAACCTCTGGGCCTTTAGCCCCTCTTCTCATGAGAGAATGAACCACGACCCATTACCGAAGTTTAGTACACTGTGATAGGCTCCAGGATGGTAAGTGTTAAGTATGGCGGGGAAACAGAATGTTACCCTTGTGAGGGCTCCTCAGTAATACCCCTTTTCCTTGGGGGTGACAACACAGGACTAGAGCACAAATGATGGCCACCAAGATGAAACAAGGAAATAAACATAACTTCTTGGGCTTATGATTGATTATCCAACTTCAATCAATGATCCTCATTCACATGCCTAGTACGTTAAGCACAACACTTCTTATGACAAAAGGACTAATATACCTCATGATGATGTTGGCTTATCGTCTCCCAAAGACTATGCTAATTGGATGTGATGAGCTTTGTTGATCAAGAGTGAAAGAGACATTTGCAGAGGGGCTCCTAGGCTGCCATGAGTGGACATGTTGATCATCATTGTCGTCGGGGATCAATGTCTTCATTGTTGGCCATGAGATGTGATCTTTTCTAGTTACCCCTAGGCAAGGGGGGGGGGGTAACAGTGCCAAATCTGATATGAAAGATAAACAATGTGAACAATTTCAGATTTCCAATTAAATGACTATCACTCAATAAATGAAACTTAAAAAGGCAAGAACCATTTCAAGCTACTTTAAGGCACAAAGAGAGTAATCAACTAACATAAATCAATGGTGCAATGTGTGTATTGATTACCAATCGATTATATGTCAGAAAAAGACAAGCTTATAGCTGCCCACAACTTTTGAATCTGCTTTTATGATAAATTAACGCAGAAATTTCATATTTGAAGTGAAGAGAGAACCACCCAAGAGAGAGAAAATCTACTGTAAACAAGATGTCTTGGATGATTTCACTAGAGCAAGATATATGCTATGAAATAATTACCCAACAAATGCTAGAATCAAGTTCTAAAGATATATAACAATGAACTAAGCATGAACTTGGAAAATATGTGGTGATTCCCCCCTAAGGTATTCATCATTACCATTAGAATGCACCAATAAAATCTCCAAATGAAAAATAAGCAATTATAAGCACTTAGGAGATCAATTTCACCATTAGATTTGTAAGATGAACTTGTAATAACAATATAGAAATCAAATATAAGCTAGGTATGAGTAAATATGAACCTTTAAGCACCAAAACCTAACGTTAGGGTTTCTTCAAAACTAATTTTTATTGCTGTTATGTATTTTCCAAATTTGAGAAATCCTTAAATTAACCTACAAAACATTAAATAACACCTTGAAGCACAATTCTATAGGGCCATTTTTCCTTATTAAGGTTAGAGATAAACAATTAAGCACAAACACTTCATAAAAGTAGTCTAGGAAATGAAATAATCAACGATTTATGTGTTGAGCACACACTTATACTAAGAGAGGCGGGGAGCAGGGGGGGGATTTGGGAGGTGAATCGGTATAAGACAATTTTTGCTTATTCAAGCATTCATCAACCATAAGAAAACAATCACATATGAGATTTATTAATTGCAGAACATGGAACAAAAGATTTAGATGGAAACCCTTTCGGAAGAAAACCACAAACCTTCACTTTATAATTCTTTGTAGGCACCAACCTACTGTAGACACCAATCCCCACTGGTACAAACCTTGGTAGGCACCAACCTACTCTTACAGATCTTCGTAAACACCAATCTACTGGAGACACCAATCCCCACTGCTAAGCACCAACTTAGCAAGAGACACCAATCTCTTTGTTTGAGCGACACCAACCTACTCTTACAGATCTTCGTAGACACCAATATACTGGAGACACCAATCTCCACCACTAAGTACCGACTTAGCAAGAAACACCAATCTATTAGTGTGAGTTGCACCAACCTTCACTGAGTCTACTTGCTACTTTTGCCTTCACCAGGTCTGCTCGTTGTTTCTGCCTTCACCAGGTCTACTCATTGCTTTTGCCTTCAGCAGGTCTTCTCACTGCTTCTACCTTTACCAGGTTTGACCACTACTTTTTCATTTACCAGGTCTGACCAAAATTTGAATTTCCAAAGGGTAAATTTTCCAAAGCTTGTTATTTTAGGCCTCTTCCCAAAAACGAACTTGTACAACATGCCACGTATCCAATTTTGTAAATCTGATTTTGAAATTTTTACCTGAGGTACTTTTGTATGTCTCCTTAGATTCCTGAAAAATTTTAGAGTCTAAAAAGTCCCAGAAAAAGGGTGAATCAGTATAAGACAATTTTTTATTATTCAAACATTCATCAACCATAAGAAAACAATCACATATGAGATCTATTAACTACAGAACATGGAACAAAAGATTTATGTAGAAACCCTTTAGGAAGAAAACCACAAAACTCCTCTTTATAATTCTTTATAGGCACCAACCTACTGGAGACACCAATTCCCATTGGTACAAACCTTGGTAGGCACCCAAACTACTCTTACAAATCTTCATAGACACCAATCTATTAGAGACACCAATCCCCATTGCTAAGCACCAACTTAGCAAGAGACACCAATCTCTTTGTTTGAGCGACACCAACCTACTCTTACAGATATTCGTAGACACCAATCTACTTGAGACACCAATCCCCTCCGCTAAGCATCAACTTAGCAAGAGACACCAATCTCTTAGTGTGAGCTGCACCAACCTTCACTGAGTCTGCTTGCTACTTCTGCCTTCACTAGGTCTGCTCATTGCTTCTTCCTTCACCAGGTCTACTCACTGCTTCTGCCTTCACCAGGTCTTCTCAAGCCTTTACAAGGTTTGACCACTACTTTTTCCTTTACCAGGTATGACCACAACTTTTTCCTTTACCATGTCTGACCAAAATTTGAGTTTCCAAAGGGTAACTTTCACAAAGTTTGTTGTTTTAGGCCTCTTCCCAAGAACGAACTTGTACAACATACCACGTATCCAATTTTGCAAATCTGATTCTGAAATTTTTACCTGAGGTACTTTTGTATGTCTCCTCAGTTCCATGAAAATTTCGCAGTCTAAAAAGTCCCAAAAAAAAAGTTATGGTGAAAATTTCAAACTGACCTGTTTGAAACTGATCTCAGGACCATTCAAAAACCCTAATTTCCACAAAGCATATCTCATAAAGTGTAGAAAACCAACATCTAAATTTTTTATCTGAGGTACTTCTATATGTCTGTTCAGTTCTCTGAAAATTTCAGAGTCCGAAAAAAATTATAGTGAAAATGCCAAACTGACCTGTTAGAAATTGATCTTGGGACAATTTAGAAACCCTAACTTCCACAGAGCATATCTCAGAATGTACAACGAACCAACATCTGAAATTTTTATCTGAGGTACTTATGTATGTCTCCTCGGTTCTCTGAAAAATTCACAGTMCGGAAGTCCTAGAGGAGAAGTTATAGCGAAAATGCCAAGTTGACCTGTTTGAAACTGATTTTAGGAGCATTCAAGAACCCTAACTTCCACAAAGCATTTCTATGAAAGTATAGTGAACCAACATTTGAAATTTTGATCAAATGTAGCCAGAGATCTCTTCTCTGTCTCCTCAAAATTTCATAGTCTGAAACATCCTAGAAAATAAGTTATAGTAAAAGTGTCAAGATGACATGTTTGAAACTGATTTTAGAAGCATTCAGGAACCCTAACTTCCATAAGGCATATCTCTGAAAGTATAGCAAACCAACCCCTGAATTTCTACCACATGTACCTAGAGATCTCTCCTCCATCTCCTCAAAATTTCAAGGTCTGAATCGTCCCAGAAAATAAGTTATCGCGAAAATTCCAAATTGACCTAAAACTGATTTCGCAACTCTTTCCTTTTGGAATGATATTCAATCTTTGCTCATCCATTTTTCACACACACACTTTCTCTCAATACTTTCTCTTTTTATACTTTTTCATAACCCTTCATGAAGGAACATGCCCATTAATTAAATAATTAATTCCCCTTTTTTATTTTACTTTTCCAAATACCATGGGAAAATACCCAAACCCATGGGTTTGAAACCACCATTTCACTTTTTACTTTTTCACATGCACCCCTTTTTTAATTTACTTGTAAACCTATATATATAAATGAATCTTGGAAATGTTGTGTGTATTATAATGTCATGACAACATTAATCCTTTGCCATCAATGACAATAATTCCAACAATTGTTGGCCCACGTTTGTCATTAAACCAAAAGGATGACATATTAGTTTCCGATACAACCGCCAGAGTTAATGGATCCATGGGAGGTTGTTAAACAATGTCACAAGTCCCGAAGGAGGTGCTAACCACCAAGTCAACAATCTCCCGCTTAGGACCAACTGAGGTACTCGTCACCAACTGAGCAAACTTGAACCCGTGACCTTTCGCTTTGATACCAATTGTTGGCTCATGTTTGTTGTTAAACAAAAGGCCAACCTGTTAGTTTTCGATACAACCTCCAAAGTTGACAGATCTACATGAGGTTGATAAACCATGTCACGAGTCCTAGAGGAGGTGTTGACCACCAAGTCAACACTATGCACTAGACTAGGAGAAAAATCCAAATTAAGATTTTTCTTTGATTTTTCAGTTTTAGATTTCTTTCTAAACAAACAAAAATAAAAGATTTTGGATTTTTGGGCATTTTGGTTGGTTGTTTGGAGAAGATCAGTGCCTTATTCCCACTAGGATTTATAGGGTCAAAAAGTATGCCACTCTAAGAATTGGTCATTCTTATCTTAAAGATTAGGGTTAAGAGAATAGTACCCCTAGGGTAGAATAATCTCTTATCTAATCAACATAAGGTATGAAGACCAAATCCCTAAAAGAAGGGACTCCATAAGGGAAAAACCTTAACCAACAAGATCAACTATAACTTGAACAAAGTACTTAAAACCCTCACCAAGAAATGAAGAGGAAAAACAAAAAAAAAGGATTGAGCACTTACTCAAGCTAACAAGAGAAGTAACAAACCTTAAAACGTCTTCTCTACAAGTGGTATAGTAACCCTTCAATGGATTGATCTTGAAAGCTAGTATAAGTCTTAAACTATCACAACAAATCGTTGATGCACCAAGAATAAACCAAGAAAAAGAACTCTCCAAGAATTAACACCAAAACCTCCAATAGGTAAATCTTCAACAAATTGATTTCTCAAATGATATTCAACAACAACAACAATTTGGAATGAGAGGAGAGCCTTTATTTATAGATGAGGCTTCTACATCCTTCTCATTCTTTATTATTTTCTAATCTCCCTAAATTTAACCTAGGAGATCTACAAAAGTGACTTGTCATCCACATAATGAAGGAGACTAAGACAAGATACAAGTAAAATATGCCATATGTACATAAAACCCTCCAAGAGAGGGGGGTGTCCCACAAAAGAGAGGGCAACTTGGTGAATAAGCTCGACATTCCTCTTGAAATGCATGGTATAAGCCTCAAATCATGGTGTAGAAGCCCTCCAAGAAAGGAAAGTGTCGATGTCTAGCCTCCATAGGTGAAACGACATCATGGATGAAGTGAAAAGACCCCCAAGAAGTGGATGACTCCTCTAATTATGCTCACAAATCCTCAAAAGATGTCTTCAAAGTATGACCATGTCCAAATCCCAAGCAAAGATACCTCCACAAAGCATGGAAAGTGACCCTCCAAGTCAAAAATAGGTCATGAGACCCCCAATGGCTAGTATGACATCCACATGCATGAGTACGACCCTCAAATCCAATAATAAATAGCTCAAAAAGTGATGAATGAGGAGAGTGCTATAGGATTTGCGATGTAGCATGCAAGGAAGTGACCAATGCAAGTGTAAATAGCCCCAAAGTGCCACAGAGGATGTGACCAATGCCTTGGAATATGTGTATTGCCTCTAGATCTGTGAAACTGCCTTGTGAAACGTGAAACTGAGTGAGTATATGCAGAATCATCTCCAAGAGTAGATGGCCAAAGTGTGACAATACATAAGATAGGGGTTCCATGCTTATGGATAAGATAAGCGTGATTTAAATATGTATGAAAACCATTACAACATGAGCAACACTTTTACTTTACATTCAAAGAAGTGAGAGAGACTAAAAGTTCCCCAAGATCATGTTGTTAATATTATGGTAGCTGCGG
>SNQJ01S0000213.1:295054-310954 GCA_010110895.2 Picea sitchensis | reverse complement strand
AAGATAAGTATTTTTCGGAAGAATGGTATTTAAAATGAAGATTTTTGAACTTTTTTAGATAATAAGTAGTCTTTTGGAAGAATTGCTTAATATGGAGATTTATGCAGTCATTGCTTTCTTGTCCAAGAATGGCGTAGTATTATATGAGAACATCTATTCCATGGAAGAAATAGAAGATAAGTATTTTTCTGAAGAATGGTATTTAAAATGATGATTTCTGAACTTTTTTAGATAATAAGTAGTCTTTTGGAAGAATTGCTTAATATGGAGATTTATGCTCGTCCTTTAGTTTGAAAGGGCATCATGAAATTTGATTATATTACCACTGCAGAAGAAGATGAGAAATATTTTTAACTGTTGAGGAGATTAGTATTTTATTGATCTGTGTAAATATGATCAAATAACAACACCTGAGATGAGAATTACATCTCTAAGGATTTGAGACTTTATCCACAAGGAGAGTTTTCGGAAGGATTTTGGACTTTATCCACAAGGAGATAAGTATTTCTTTGGAAGAATGACTTAATAAATTGAAATTTGTGAATTATCTTCATACACAGTTCTATATTTATTTTCATTATTATCTAACTCTAACTCTAACAAACAATTTGTTTTACCAAGAACATAACCATCACAAAATGGATGTTAATTTTATTTTAATTACAATTTCTGAATTCTGTATTATTTTGCATGTTTGAATTGTAAATTTCTAATTTTTGAAATTTGTTTTTTTTGCAGGTTTCAATTTTATGTATGAAGTCATCCATCTTCGATGGCTTAGAGTCCATAATTTTGGAGTTAAATGTCTTTGTTCGATGTTATCATCCTAAAATGGATGTGGAACTTATGTATTTTACTCTGTTACTATTCAAACTTTTATTATAATGTCAGACTTTTATTATAACTGTTACTATTCTGACTTTCATTATAATGTATATTTACATATATATATTTCATAATTTTGGAATTCAAAATGACAATTTGTCTTATGTACATGTTTGATTTATTTTATTTTGGAATTCAATCTTTATTTTATATGTATGGGACTTTTTTATGTGAATATTTATATGATAATACAGAGTTACAATGTTTGAAGATATGTTGATAGACTTACTCAATCTTTATTTTATATGTATGGAACCTTTTTATATACTCATTGGAATATTTATGAAATGTATAACTTTTCAATGCAATGGAAAATTATTTTTTCTAATTTTCTTCTCTTTAATATTGATGTCACATGTAGATACATAAATAAAACGTTGTATTCCTAACTAGATATATTAATTGATTTTTGCAAATGATGTGTCTTGTTCAAATCTATTTGAGTTAGGTCACCATTATATGTGTATATTTATCACAAAATTTTTGGGTCAAAGTTAACATTTTCAGAATTACAATTAACATTTTGGTGATAGACTTACTCAATCTTTATTTTATATGTATGAAACCTTTTTATATGCTCATTGGAATATTTATGAAATGTATAACTTTTCAATGCAATGACAAATTATTTTTTCTAATTTTCTTCTCTTTAATCTTGATGTCACATGTAGATACATAAATAAAATGTTGTATTCCCAACTAGATATATTAATTGATTTTTGCAAATGATGTGTTTTGTTCAAATCTATTTGAGTTAGATCACCATTATATGTGTATATTTATCACAAAATTTTTGGGTCAAAGTTAGCATTTTCAGAATTACAATTAGCATTTTGGAACTCTTTGAAAATTCCATTTTCACATTTTTAGATTTTATATTCACTCTTTTGGATCTAATATTGATGCTTTTTCGTTTGATTCTAGGTGACAAATGTGTTTAAGAGAATGGTAGTATGCATATAGAGGGAAACACAAACAAAGTGCACAATTTTCAATATTAGTGATTTCTTAGTGAATGAAGAATACTAACAATTATATAATATGTATTATTTTATGTTTTTCATGACTCTTATCATTTTATTAGTGCTTGTATATATTTTTTGGTTAAAATGTAAGGTTTCTTAGTGAATACACAATGATAGAATTTGAATGATACATAGAAAAACCTTGTATCATGTTAATTTTCATCACTTAGTATTTATTGGTCATATATGTATTTGATTTTGGTTACAATGGATGATTTCTAACCATAGGGATTGTGGCTATTGACAAGGGGTCTGGTCATCACAAGAAAATAAATTTGATCACATGTTGACAAGGTTAACTACTTGTAAGAAATCATTTGCATGTCACGTTTTAATAGAAAAGATGTATTTTTTAGAAATAATTATGCAATAGTATGTCTATGAAGATACATTATTGTAAATGCATAATACATAGAATGGTTGATAACACAGACAAAACACAATTTTACAAGATATAATATAACTACTATTAATATAAAGCACCATTAAAAGACATAATATAAAAACTATTATTATAAAGCACCATTACAAGATATAATATGTTACTGGAGCTATACTATAGAGGATTTTGTGGATCTTCCACATCCTTTTCCATCAATGCTTTTGTGTAATCACTAACACAACCTTTGGGTTCTTAACATCAAACCCATAGAACTAAGGCGTTAGTGTAGTCGGGACTTTTCAAAGATCTCCTTGCGTATAACAAAACTTAAACAAAGGTCAATGTTAATAAATTCAACAACTCACATGGGAACCTATCACTTCAATGTTAAGAGGAGAATTTTCAAGGGGTGCCTAAGGCTTCTCTTATTGGAAAAAAAAAGTGCTTATCATAAATCTTGCACCTAAACATTGAGTGACAAGTTCCATGACTTTGATTAAGGAATCTCAATTAAATTAAACAAATTAACAACTCAATTATAATAGATTTTTATCACTTTCAAATTAAATTAAAATAAGTATAAAAAAATCACTAAATATAATTATTTAAAAGTGAATAAAAAATAAAAAAAAAAAAAAAAAATTTTGTTTTAATAGAACAATTAAGGGAAAAGCCTTTAACTTTTAAAATCTTATACAAAATCACTCTCAATTTGACAATTTTTTTGAAAAAGTAATAAAACAACTCTATACCCTATATAAATCCATAAAAAACAACATTGTAAATATTCAATTCATCCACTTAGATTTTTTATTTAAAGCCTCATAATCTTCTACTCAATGTCTCTTGTATAGAAACTTGATTACATAAATGCAAACATTTTTTTTTTTTATACTTGTGAATCCAAGTAATTTATGGTATTTATCTTTAGTTTCTCCACATAAGAAAAGTCTTTTAACATTGCTTTGGTATTTTCAATTGCATATTTCATATTTAATTAATACTATTTATGCCAAATTGTAAATGTTTTCATGAATAAATCAAATATGATTTTTACTTGGTGTAAAATGTGTGATGAATAAATCAGCTATAAATTTTTATAAAAGGTAAAATCTAAAACAGAAATAACCCCATAGAAGAAATTTAATTAAAATATATTTTACTTTTCTTAACATGTGAGCCATTTTCAAACACAAGATGTCCAATGAGAATTTGATATCATTATCTTTGCCCCTAATACTATGTTTTCTTTAAAAGATTAGTCTCATCCAAATGTTATAGGGGGCATGCTTAGAAGGATATATGTTGATGGGTCTATAATTTGTAAGTAGTTCTTTTACTCTTATTCAAATATAGTGCATCATAATTGGTTCCCTTGTTATTATATTAATTCTTGTTTAAATGCCAAGAACATAATTTTAACACTAATTAAAATCCAAATTCATTAAGTTGTCTCACTCCTACATAATTATTTTTTTTTATAAATATCATAAATGAAAATATGTTTGAAGATAGTCAAAACAAGTTATCAAAATATGTAATATACTTTGAATGAAAAATTACAATTATGGAATGCACATTTTCAGTTTTTTAAAAATTAATGGTATTCCATCTTCAATTGATAGTTCTTGATCGACTTTGGACATTTCCATTTTTTAACTTTTTTTTTTTTTTTTTTATTGAACTTCTATTAACTTTATACACAATGCCCATACCAAATGACTATATTGACAACTTGTGACTGTCAGTATTAGTCTTGAAAGTGAACATGGTGTCGGTTTTGATGGGTTTCTTGAAAAAATATCCCTTTCAATACAATGGATCATCTTTCCTGCATATATAAAACCGTTATCATCAAAATCTTCTAATGGCCTCATCTTTTGTGACGTGCATGGCATCAAATAATATTTCACTTTTTTGCCGTCGTTGCACCTATACTCAGAATCCACAGATATTTGGCAAAAACATCTCCTGCAAAATAATTGGATATATTGTACAAAAAATAATTCGTGTTAGATTATCAAAAAAGTATGTATCTATAAGTTGTCCCAGAAAAAATTTAAAACGTAATTTAATTTTGCAACTTCTCCTATGAGATCGAGAGCTCTGTAAGCCATCCAAGTGACACTATAGTTTCATTTGATTATTATCTCCTCTAAGCTTGCAAATTGGAATTTTTCCTTTACATTAAGTTCAACATGTCTCCAAGCTTTAACATGTATCACGCATTTTTCGTTCACCATAAATATCACGTGGATTCTAAGTCATCACATGCAAGCTGAATAAAAATGAAAGTCATTTAGGTCTATCAAATGCAAACCCGTTTTCAAAACTTTTTTGGTACTAGCGAATGTATTTTTCTTGTTACAGGTATTGTACTGGCATAATATGTGATTGATCTATTTACATATTCTATTCCAACATGCCAAAAATACACGCACAAGACAAGAACTTGATAGCAGAAATCTGAAGAAAATGATTGAAGATTGAATATAAATTTGAACATTCAAATTTATATATCTATACATACACATGTAACATTTATATATAGGTACCTAGCACATGCCAGCCGGATTATATTCATGGCTTAGTGCCATATTGCACCATTCAACAACTTGTTGAACAGATTCAAATCGATCGACACGAGGGTTCAACTGACACCTTCAAAGTGCTCATTTTATACACGCCCCTGCACTGTCATGCTCTCATTTTCCATGACCGGTCTCAAAAAAAATTCCAACAATGTGTAATCTTTAATTTTTATGAAGACGACATAACCCGTAGAATGATAGTCGCGGTTGGGCCCGACCAGCACCCATCGGACCATATCAATATGCGTCCGAATATGATTTGGCGTTCTAAATAGATCATAAAATTTATCAAAACAATGTTGTACACTTGAATATGTGTGTCGTGTATTCGATCATCACTTATATAAAGTGATATTCTTTAATAACATGTTGATTGTCGTTGGTGTTTTCTATGTTTGGAAGACTTCATTGAGCATGTATATATAGTACGTGGACAAATATAGTGACTTAATCCGAATGATAATATTCACTCTGTATTTCTTTTTGTGGAGTGAACATGTAATTATATGCAAAATAAATTACAGACAAAGTTGTCTTTGGTGGAAACACTTCACGTGAGTGTTTGAATTGTAGATCTTGTCGAGCTCATCGCGAATGTGTATTAGATTTCTTCCTCAAACTTCTTCAAAAGCTCTATCAAGCAGTTTATATCTACCTTCAAATCAAGCCTTTTGGAAATAACATTTGAAGATGTGGAGTTGTCTTTTGATCAAATATTCATATCTTTTCAATTGACTCTTATGTTAGAAAATGATTGATCATTAAGTATCAATATGATACTTTGAATGAAACAAATTAGATTTCCTAGCGATCATATTTATTTCCACCAACATTTTTTTGTAAAATAAATCATCATCTTCTCTTTCATATAAAATTTCAGATATAAAAAACGAACTGTGGAAGTAGGAGGTGAATATGGCCATAAATTTTTACCAAAATCCAAAAGTGTCATATTATCCATCACATGATAGCGACAACAACGCACGTGTCATGGCGGTGATGGGTATAACAAACCATGGTTTTTTACCAAATGTATTGATAGAATTTTAACTGCTGTGCTCTTCTTTGAATTTATTAAACAAATTTATTTGTGTCATTGGCAATTTATGTTTTGGATGTTCTTCATATTGATTAGTGCTATTCTTGCAACACATCCCTTGTATGTATTGATACGAGATTCTTCCAACCAACAATTCTGGAATTCTTTAACATTTCTGCAAGTCTATCTTTGTAGGGTTGTCAAGAATCGGTAATCCCAACAACCAATTCATCATTTATCTATTTGAAGCGAGAATTTTTCTATGTTTGGTAATGTTTTTCTTGGCGTTCTGAAGTTTTCCATATTAGCCAATTATAGGCAAATCTTTTATATTGCTCCACTGAAACAATTGTTGTTTGTAGCGTTTTACTACGTACCTTACGGACATCTTCTTCGAGATTTTCAAAGCTTTAATACACTGAATTATATTGTTAAAGACATTACATGTCACCTTTGTATCCTTTATTAGGCTTTTGAATGCCAATAATGATGTAGCTACTGAATGTTTTTCTTGACTTTATTAGACAGAGTATAAGTTGAGCTTGTAGTGTTACTAATTCATCTTTGAAATAAGTATTATATATATTCTTAGTTAGATATCTTATATAATGTAGCTTTTTCTTTTCCAAATTTTATTAAATTATCAACATTTTTCTAATATTTCATCAACAATGTTGATAGATTCTCTGCCTTCATTTCAATTTAAAGTTTATATTAAAAACCTTCTTGAACACAAATTCACTAAATTATATATATGAGTGTTCATCTTATATTAATATAAATTATGACCGTACCTATAGGTGAGATTTAGATATACGATTCAATTTCGGTTTCAGCGTCTTCTTTGACATTATGAGACAAAATCTATTTACGTTTTTAAACATCAAATTCTAATTACAATCAATTATATTACAATATTTTAATTTTGAATTCTTTGAATTTTGTACTTGCGAATCTAGGGAATCCCCGATGTGTGTTGTGTGCTTAATAATCATATTTGCATGCATACCTGATTAGACTTCTTCTTGTTGAAATCTCTAACATTATCATCGTTTATTTCTTCAATATTTGCGTTCTTGTTTCTTTCTCAGATAAAGCTCTTTCCTTTGTTCGATATGGCGAGTATCATCTCGAGCATGATCAAATTTTCTCTTCTTAAACTTTTGTTTCCCATGTGATTTTATAGTTATCTGTAAAATATATATTCAACAAAGACTTCACCTTGAAAAATGTTGACAAAGACTTCACCTTGAAAAAATGCTCAACGTTTATATTTCAACATATAAATTATTATTCAAATAAAAACTTGAACAAGCATCGTTACCTTATTCAAAAGAAACCAAAAGATGATTGAAACTTTGTTTTAAGTGTTTTAAAAACCACCATGTATCGATGTCGATCCTCCGATTAAGCCTATATGGAACGAGGAGGGGAATAAAGAAAAGAGAAAAGAATATAGCGGCAATCGGTAATAGAAGTGCTTTGAAATCCATATCCTCGAGCTCATATCTTTTTGTTCATTTTGATGGATTGTGTTAAATTTGTTCGGTTTTAATCCTATTTATACAATTTGGTCTTGAAAAAACTTATCTGACGTGTGTTTCATATTCAAATGATTGGAATTAGATCCAGGATCTTTGGAAGTAGATCACGGAAATTGTTTAGTTGTGGATTAGTTAGATTTTAACAAATTAACAGAAAATTAATTTTTAAATTTGAAATATATTTTAAATTTAAAACACATGAAATTATAGCTGAAAACCAAAACGAGAGAAATGCCCCAAGCATAACCTTTAAACTTTAGAGGTTGTGGACTCCTAAAAACATTGAGAATTTGGTTTTAAAAAATGACATGACATTTCCCAAAAGAATTGAATCTACTTTCAATTAGGTATAATTTGTTTTTGTTTCTTTATTTTTATCTAATTTTTATTTAATTTTTAAAAAACTCACTACAAAATATTTTCAACAGACATTATGATTGAGTGAAATGAAATGTCGGTATCTCCAAGGAAATACAATGAAAAAATTTGAAAAATATATTCATAATCCTTAGGCTTGTTCTTTTCAAAGGTATAATTTAAATTTTAGTTTTAAGTAAAAATTAAGATAGATACAAGGTGTAGAGAAACACATGTTTAAATTTAAACTCTTGCAACTTTCACATGTAATTGACTTGAAAATTCTAGAAATTATAATATTCATTAGGTGCAAATTCCAAAGATAATAGTCATAATAAAATAGAGTCTTTGCTGGCAGATTGTTGCGATATATTTTGTTTCTTAAAACCATAAGTTTAATAATATATACATTGTTGTAGAAATAAGTAACTCATTATCATTTCATTTCATGTTTAAGAAACATCTTGTTAAACAATTGTCAAATTGACATATCAAATCGTGATAAAAAAAAATTGAAAATAGTCATTTGGAAAGCTAACACAATTCTTCACAAGTTTTTGTTTTCTTTATGGGGAAAATTCTAAATAAAACAATTACTTTTTATAACCGGAAGTTGAATAACTTGTGAGAAAATACAGTTTTTTCTCATAAACAAGCAAAAGTGTAGCCCACCTTCATGATTTCCACCCTTATATCTCGATCTCTTCTTAGACTCTGGTGTATGATACACTTTACTTATGATATCCTCTTATAACACAATACGTCACAATTTGATCTTTGATAATATGAGATTTGGTGAAATTAATTTCCAAACATAACATTTATGAAGTCCCGGTTGATGTTATTTCACTCATAAGCGGATCTTTGAGGAGCATCATCACTCATCAAAGCTGACGATCGTGGGCAGAGAAAAAGGCAGTAGACTGGTAGCCGGCATACATTTTGAATTGCTTTGGAAGTTGTGCGCCACTCTTTAATGAAGGCATTCATAAAAACACTTGTGTTATAGGGACCTTGACAGCACTAGCTCTCGTCCTTAGTAGATGGGAAGGCATTTAATAGATTTAATGGTGATAGATAGGAATTAATTGTAGATTTGATAGTTGTAAATTCGAGAGACAAGCGAGATATAGGCACCCTCATTTTGTACATTGTATTATCATCAAGCATTAGGATTGAGAGAAGAGCAAGCTGAGAGAACTTGTGGATAGCTTACCCATATGCAGTTGAATTAATAGAAAGAGAGTCTTTGATTCAACTCCATGGTTGTGTTGTTTCTGTGTTGATAATGTATCACTCATGGATGTTTGCTTTCTTATCATGCATTTGCATTTATATGTTGTGCATGTGATTCCATAGGTTTCTTGGTCACGAAAGAGGAGAATGAGTTTCAATTGTTTCTCTGTTTTGGCTAGGAGATTCTTTTACATAGAGTGCCATCCGTCCATCCATCCATGTCCATCCATCCGCCCATCCATTCGTCCATCCTCCGTCCATCCGTCCATCCGTCCTTCCATCATCCATTCCATCTCCGTCCGTCCTGTCCATTCCATCCGGCTCCTGTCCATTCCATTCCATTCCTCCATCCATTCCATCCATCCTCCTTTCCTTTCCTTCCTTCCATCCATTCCTCATTCCATCCATTCCTTCCTCCATCCTTCCATTCCATCCATCCGTCCATCCGTCCATTCCTTCCATCCATCCATCCATCCATTCCGTCCTCCATCCTCCTTCCATCCTTCCTCCTGTCCACTCCATCCGTCCATCCTTCCATCCATCCATCCATTCCATTCCATCCCTCCGTCCATTCCATCCTTCCTCCTCCATCTTTCCTTCCTTCCATCCATCCATCCATCCATCCATCCATCCATCCATTCCTCATCCATCCATTCCATCCATTCCATCCATTCCATCCATTCCATCCATCCTCCTTCCATTCCATCCTCCATCCATTCCGTCCTCCATTCCGTCCGTCCTCCATTCCATCCATCCATCCATTCCAGTCCATTCCATTTCCTCCATCCATTCCTTCCATTCCTCCTTTCCTTCCTCCATTCCATCCATTCCTTCCTTCCATTCCTTTCCATCCATCCATCCATCTTTCCATTCCATTCCGTCCTCCTTTCAACTCTCATTCCTCCCTCCTGGATTTTGTTCACAGGATTTTTGTGAGACATAGAGGGTTGATTCCATCTTTGTGGTGGTGGATAGGTTTTGAATATGGCACATTTCATTAGATGTCGAGAAGACCGGTGATGTGACCCATGCATAAACTTGACCCTTTCAAGGAGGTTGTAAGGCTTCATGGATTGCGAGAAGCATAGTCTCGGACGAGGGATACCAAATTCATAGGTCATTTTGGAGGATGCTATGGAAAGCTAGGAACTAAATTAGCTTTTAGTTTGAAACACCATCATGAGAAAGATGGGCGGATAGATAGTCCATGAATTACAGGAGATCTGTTGAGAGACCTGATGTGAACACCTGATTATTTAGGACAATGTGTTACCCTTGGTGAGTTCGTGCAGCGATTCGGTGAATCGAGATGCGAGGCAAAGCCCATTTCAAATTTTTATACGGGACGACCAAGGGGTTTACATTTCGGGGAGTTAGAAGACTCGACTACATGATGCCTAGCCTTGAAGAGTTGAAGGCAATGGAAGAACTTCATCTGAAAGGTGAAGCGGCTGACTATGAGAGATCCAATCAAAGGTATAAAAAGCGAAAGCGGTCGGCATCGGAGACAGCTTCAGGTTGAAGTTGGTGATCTTATTCTAGCACATCTGAGGAAAGGTTCCCTAAGAGAACATATAACAAGTTGAAGATGAAAAAGATTGGGCGTGTAAAGTCAGAAGAAATTCGGGGGGAATGCTTATGAGCTTGAGTTGCGGATAGCGTAAAGAGATATCTCCGATATTCAATGTTTGGGATTTATACAAAGATAATGAAGCGGTAGATTTGAGGAACCGGTGATCTAGTGGATGAAACAAATCCAAGTTGTAGAAAAGCCACAGATAAAAAGCATACTAGACAAAATAATTAACAAGAAGACCAGAAGAAAAACCTATTTTGAATATATGGTGAAATGGAAGAACCACCCAGTGGAGGATGCCTCTGTTTCCCAGTTGGCATCCTCCACTGGGTGATTCAGAAGCATGGGCACATTGTGCAGGAGATTATGGACAGGATCCCATGAAACTTTTTCAAGCGAGGGAGTATGATGCGGGGGCATCGCACTCACTCATCAAAGCGAGCAATGCGTGGAAGCGAAGAAAAGACGGTTAGACGCCAGCACATATATTTTTGAAAGTACTTTGGAAGTTGTACCGTCGCTATTTTATGAAGCCATTCATAAAGAGATGCACTTGTATTAATAAAAAGGGACCTTGAGCCTTTAATCTCTAAGTCTTAGTAGATAGGAAGGCATTTAATAGATTTAATCTTTGATAGATAGAATTAATTGTAGATTTGATAGTTGTAGAATTGAGGAGCAAGCGGAATATAGGCACCCTCCTTTGTACATTTTATTATCATGACATTGAGAGAAGAGAAGAGCAATGAGAACTTGTGGAGAACACCCATGTGCAGATGTTTTTGAATTAATAGAGAGTCTTTGATTCAACTCCATGGTTTGTGTTGTTTTCTACGTGTTGATATGCTCATGGATGTTTGCTGTATGCATTTTCTTTTAAATATGTTGTGCATGTGATTTCATAGGTTTAACTTGGTCACGAAAGAGAATGAGTTTCAATTGTTTCTTTGTTTGAGCCGGGAGGGTCTTGGATAGTGTCTGATGAATTCATGCGTATAGAGTGCGTTGATGAGGCCAAATAGTTAAACTCTCATTCTCACTTGAAGTGGATTTGCGGTCGGTAGAGTCGTGCAGGAGGAGTGCAGGCTGATATTGAAGTCTCGGTAGCTAGTCGAAACGGGAAGATAGGAATTCTTGTGACAAGCCCAAGTCTAAGGACTCAACATTTTGAGAAGGCTGTTAAGGTCGGCATGAGGCGTGTGAAAGTCTCTGAAGGAGTCGAGTTGACAAGCCAGGAGAAAAAGTTCCTTTAATCTTGTGGAGAGCGGACCAAGTGAAGGTTGGCGGCGAGCTTGGCGAAAAGGATTCATCAAGGTATAGGCCATTGCGGGATTAGCGAGGAGAGATTCGAAGTCCGTTGATCGTTGGATCTTGGAAAGTTGTGTGAGGTTGAGCCCTTAAGGTATGCAGGAAAAGACCAAGAGTCATCCAGAATTCGGCCTTTGGAGTTTGTGAGTAAGAGTTTACACTCGTGAAGTATGTTCGCGATTTCCTGATTTATTGGGGTAGTTGATGCGTTAGAAGAGACGGAGTGGCGGATCCCGAGAAATCCCGAGTTGACATTCGAGGGTTTCGGTACAAAAGAATTTTTCGTGGTGTCAGCGATCCCACGATTCCCGATATAGTGGAGAGGTGCGATGGCGAGGATATAGAGCCGCGTGCCATACGGAGTTTCGAAGCGAAAGGATTCATCAAGGAACATGAATCGACTGCCAGGATTCGCAGGAGAGATTCACGAAGTCCCGTTGATCGTTGGATCTTGGAGAAGTTGTGAGGGTTTGAGCCCTTAGGTATGGGAAAGACCAAGAGTCATCGAGATTCGGCCTTTGGAGTTTGTGGAGGTAAGATTTTTACACTCGTCGAAATTGTGATTTGCGATTTCCTGATTTATTGGGAGCCATTGATCGTTAGAAGGACAGGTGGCGCGAGATCCCGAGAAGTCAGGATTCGACATTCAGGTTTCTACGGTACAAAGAATTTTCGACTGGTGAAATCGCGATCCCACGATTCCCGATATAGTGGAGAGAGAGGGTGACGTGGCGAGGATATAGAGCACGTGCCATCGGAGTTTTGGGTTCGCGGCTTTGCGAAGGCAGTGAACCACGACATCATATACGTTGATTTCCCGATAGAGAAATCCCCGACGTGAACGAAAGCATTGATTGTTGACCATCGGGTTTCAGGGTTTGGAGTAGCACGAGAACGTGCACACAAGTTTCACGATATCGCGAAACCCAATTTCCCGAGACAATTGTCGGGAGATCAATAGAGTATCCTGTGGGTGACAAAGAGTCCCGATACGGGATTTGAAGAGCGATATAGCTCTTCGAGCCAGAGACGAAGAAGGTCCTGGTGAAAGCGGGTTGCCTAAGAGGGGTGGCTTGCGTCAATAACTCACATGGAAAAAATATATGTCGCAAGATGATTCTACACGATTTATTTTTGAAAAAAACAATGCACTCATTCTGATGGAGATCAAATATTCTACATTTCATATTCATTATTTGATTAGTTCAAATTTTAATGATTATGCTTCGCGTTTTGAAACGATCCATATCATCAAAGGAAGTATTCAAAACAGTGATCTAATTGATGTCATGAATCCTCTTATGATGTGTTCCCCATTCACAGATCTAGTTTGTCGAAGTCATAGTTTTCATTCTAATTTTTATGATAGGATCTTAGAATGGCTTGAGGATTCATATCTAAAAAATCTTCATAATAAAGATAAAGTTGTGCTTGCCTTGTTTCTACCTAAATATCTAGGAGGCAAGCATGACATGATTTTTTTAGGTCCTCCATGTCAAGAAATTGATGAACACTTGGAGAATTGTCAGGAGGATGGGGCACTTCAGCTTTGGATGATGTTTATGTTAGGTCCCCATAATATTGACAAGTTTTCCAAACTCACTTACATTCTTCCATGCCATTATGACCCATATCACGATAATACTGTCGAATGGCTGGAGGATTCATACATCAAGAATGTTCAAGGGAATGGTAAGGTCATGCTTGCTTTGTTTCTAAATGATGATTATGAAGGTAATTATGATGCATTGTTGTCATATTTCAATACACTACCATTATTGTTACTAATATTCGATTTTGTTTTCATTGCAGGATTGGAGTTACTCCAATGGTTACATTGGAAGCATGACTTCACTTAGTATTTCGATTTGTTGAGTAGTTAGATTAGGTTTAGGAGTAGGTTTCCTTTACTTTTATTTCTCACTATTTCTTTTTGTAATAATACAGTTATGAGCACAAGTGGGTATACCAAGAGAACCATAATATGAATGTTGTCAGGGATGTCCACTTCAATCCTTTTCTCTCTATTTTTCATTGAATATTTCTTTTCAAAATGCATTATCATCATGGAAAGTAAAGAGATAAGTAAATTTGAACTATCAATTCACTCGAATTCAACCTTGACCCAAGGTTCCATGAGTAGGACTACACTCATCTTAAAAGGAATTTTTCTATTATCTTTAATCTCTGAATAAACTTACATCTCACAAAACAATATCCTAAGGAGAGAACTTGACCGCACATGAGACTTTATATGATTTAGTTCTTCCTTTGTTTTATAATGGGGTGCTAGTAGATCCAAAATCTTAGGTTTATCTTTGGCCAAAATCATTTTATGAAGGTGTGCTTTTGTTGTTTTTATTTTGTTTGTTTTGATGTACTTCTAATTTTGAATTCCATTAATAAAATCTGATTTGGTTTGCTATGTGTTTTTGTTTTCTTTGATTGCTCTAGTTTGATTTTATATTTCTACCTATCTCTATGGATCACTATATTGTTTATTCAAGAAGAAATTGTCTAAGGAAGAATTCATTTCAAGACTTATGTTTTTCAAGCAATCTGAAATAGTTCAAACAAGTCCTGATATTAAGATAAAGCTCATACAGTTGATTTTTTCAATTGTCACTTTTGTTTTGTCCTCGAATCGTTTTGTCGAAGCATTTCACCAGAGACATGTTTAAATATTTGAGGATTACAATTATTTTTAGAATTATTACACCATCCTTATTATTAAGGAATCACTCTTAAGTGCTTTCCCATCCTCTAGATGATTTCTTAACTGATATCTAGATCTCTAAAACCATGATAAAAGTTCTGATTTCGAAAGAAAATAAATAACATGATCAACTTTACACATGTCTTGCAATTAACCTCCAGTATCACCCCACTCTCTTTATCATTAGAAAATATCTAATTATATTATTATTTAAAGGTGACATGAGAGGGTTGGAAGCACTTAGGTGTGGGAAATGTGTGCAAACCCATCGGGGTACTGAACAGGTCTTTTGGCAGTGAGAAAATGCAAACATGATACTAAGACAACTTCGTCAGGGTATTGATCAGGCATGCTGGCAGCAAAGTAATGTCGGGTCGAGAGGTAGAATGCATATGCTTTTAAATTAACTTTTATGGAAGTATACATCATGTGGAAACAACTATTAGATGGGATTAAAGGATTTGAGTGGGTTAAATTATATCCATGTCGAGGCTATGGATGCCTACTGGCAGCAATGGCTCTATCAACGATATTAAAGTCCTTTTCATAAACATTGTGCCTCTTTGATTAAGACATTCTTTCAGGTTATAATCCCTTGCAAATCAAATTATATTGTATGGTTATAACATTGAACTTGTTCTAATACTATATGGTCTCAAAGTGAATTTATTTTAGGGAACTTAAATCCTTATTCAATTATTATTCTTTTCTTCCTAAGATGAAATATTACCAAATCATAGATAATTGCTTCATCCAGTGAGTCACCATTTGTTGGTTGCCCAACTTGCACCTTGTTTTGCATCTCTATTCAAAACATACTATCATATTTTACTCGTTCCCTATAAAGTGTTTTCATTATATTGATAGTTCTTTGTGTAAATATGTTTTTGATTGACTTTGTATAAAGGTTTGATCCTTGCTATTCATTTGAAATGCTATTTTTAAGAACCAAATATCAATATAGCATAGAAAAACCTCATAAAAAGTACTCAACGCCTTGAAAAAGAGATAATTTTAGATAATAAGCCTCTTCGAGGGGGCAACCTCCTTTTACCCCACTTAAATGTTCAAGAACAAGATGATTCAAAATGAAAATGGCTCCTTGGTATATATAGGAGTCTAGGAGGTATAATTACAACTAATGGCCTAAAGCCGACATAAATAAAATAACATTACTAATATAATATGCCCCAATTAAGGGGTAATGAGCCAATATTAGGGCTTAACATGCCCCTCCCCTT
>SNQJ01S0000213.1:283638-295044 GCA_010110895.2 Picea sitchensis | reverse complement strand
CCATCAAACTTCCTCATATCAATCTTAGGAACGTGGTTGGTCTTCAAACCAACGTTGGAGTTTCTCCATTCTTGATTCACCTTCCTTGTGTCCTCATCATGAATTTCATGGGATGCATTTTCACTTTCAGGTGTCTTCTCTGTTACGAATTTTTTCAATACTTCCATGATCTCTCCTTTTAAACCTTCCATCATCTCTTATAGTTCATCTTTTGTTACTATCTTCTTTTGTAAATCATTTATGTCCCTACGCATTTCTTCACCTTCATCAAGAGTCCAAGTAGGATTTTTTGGAGGCTTATTTGGCGTAGAAGTTCCCTTTTTGGGTGGCATGTTGGCCAAGTATCATTTTTGAACCTTGATTTTGAGGTGGTTCTGCTAGACAATATTTCTTCTATTGTATCTCCCAAGTTTCGGCCCTTCTGGGTATGAAACGTTCTTTTATGTAGTTCTCTAATATTTCTTCTCTTCAATCCCATGGGTCTGATCAAAATTGGATATGCCAAGTGGAATTTACGGTAACTTCCCCACAACTTGTTGATTCTTGGCCTTTCGAGGAGATCTCACTTGTATAGCGTGCCCCACACAAAATTATTGATATAAAATTCTGAAACTCGCACCAGAAATACTACAGACTATCCAAGATCCAACAAAACTAGTCCCACTCAATTTGGATACTCTAGAAGAAGTTATGATTGTTTTACCTGGAACACTTTCTTGAGACTAGTCAATAGGACTAGTCAGATACCCTATCTTACACAAGGTGTATCTACAAATTTAAGATGACCCAGAAGCTAAAAATTTTACCAAAGATACCTTACTAATGTATGTAAATATCCTCTAGGATTCAGGGTCTGAAACATTACAAAAAAAATTTATAGAGAAAATCCCGCAATGACTCAGTTCAGGATGATTCCAGAACCCTATCTTGTACAGGTTGTATCTCTGAAATTATAAGGCCTCGGGAGCTGAATTTTGAGCCCAACGTACCTTGATCCATCTAATAAATATCCTCCAAGCCGTTCCTTCTAAAACATTGTATAAAAAAATTTATAGCAAAAATTCCAAGGTGTCTCAGATGTAGCAGCGAAACCCCAAGACCTTAAGCTCTGATACCATATGTTAAGAACCAAATATCAATATAGCATAGAAAAACCTCAGAAAAAGTACTCAACGCCTTGAAAAAGATATAATTTCATACAATAAGCCTCTTCAAGGGGGAAACCTCCTTTTACCCCACTTAAATGTTCAAGTACAAGATGATTCAAAATGAAAATGTATCCTTGGTATATATAGGAGACTAGGAGGTATAATTACAACTAATGGCCTAAAGCTGACATAAATAAAATAACATTACTAATATAATATGCCCCAATTAAGGGGTAATGATCCAATATTAGGGCTTAACATCTATATGATCTTTTATTTAATTTCATGACTCTTAAGCATGAAATTAAGGATTCTCATTAGGTCTTCCTTGATGGATTCTTTTTGTATATTTCCATTTCGCTTTAGTGAAATGTTTTTAGCCTCTCGCGATCATTAGCTCTTTTTCATGATGGAATTTAAATAAGGTCCATAATTCGTGGTAAAACTTACAATCTCCCTAAACTCAATCTTCATTCGAAAAGAACTTTTAAACTATATGAATGTTATGTTTATATTACATGAAAAGTCTATATCATTACAACCCTTGTCATATGAACTTTTTTGGGGGAGATATAGGGTTACTATCACACTTGGTATTCAACATTAAGCCCCTTGAGTTGAATCAACCATTTTCAAATCACACTATGAGAAATTCATAGAAGCCTTGTTCAAACATAATAAAAGGAGGATACCCTATTCGAAAAACAATTACACCATTTTTTATCCTTTCCCATGAGCTAAGATATGATTACCCTTTCCCCCACCAGGATGCATTCACTCGTGGCCATATTTGAAACCAACATGGGTATTTTGTTCTATAACCTCATTGTCCTTTGGCATGATATTGATCCTTAAATTTATCAACATTTTAGGTGGCACACAGATCCAAATCATTCGTCGTGTTTCAAAATTTTAGTTGCAGTCATCAGGATGTGGTATTTGACCCTCTTCCTATCTGTTTATGATGATTCCCTTGTGTTACAAATCGAAGGTTTTTTTTTTCATAAGTTTATTTTGTTTCTAGTTCAATTTACTCTGTTCTTTGACTTATCTACAAAAGCCATGGTTCTCGTAGCAAGGGAAGAGCCAAATAGCCTTGAGCTTTTACTTACCCGTAATTGCATAAAAGAGGTTATTTTGCGAGATGGATTATGACCAAACGGTGAAGCATTTGATAAAACCGTCTAAAACCCATTTCCAAATTTGGCTCATTTAATGTCCACACAAATAGTTTTTGGAAACAAAACGATTACAGAGATGTGCCCCATTTTCTAAAGAGTAATTTCTCATAAATTTGTTTCGGTTGAGGTACAAGTTTTGTAGAATTTTGTGTAATCTTCCACCTTATTTTCAGAGATTCACACCAGTTCTCAGGTGTCTAGGGTTATATAGGAATCATATATTTCCTCTCCTCATATAAATCAATTAATTCCTACCCATGTTTCTCATTTGACTCGAAGAAAGGCTAAGGGAGAACTAGTGCAAGCTCGGACCCTTGAATTGATTCTCGGTCGATCAAAGGACAAGCCTTTGCAATCTTGTGAAAATAACAAAATAAAATCAGTTCCTTCAAAGGCCGATCTGCATACTGATCCACTAGAAGGGAAAATTCGATCTTGATTCCAAGGGGATGGGCCGTAAACTTTCTAGAATGCTCAAAAATAAATCTAAGCATGGAGTAGCTCCAAAATATCCCATAGTTATCAAAGACCATCTGGTTCCTTGTGAAAATGTAGATAGAAAATCAAATCCCAAGACACGAGCTCCTTATAACTTCGTTGACAATTTAGCCCCCATTTCTTCATAAATCTAAGGACTTACCAACGATTAATTTCGTTGTAGAAAAATCCCCTGACAATGAACACCAGGATTCTAAAAGAAATTTAGATCTTGGAAGTTATGGTGGTTTCCAATTTTGGGTAGAGAAATATCATTCAGTAAGAAGACAAAATAGTGATATGAAGAGGGAGAATCGGAAATTAATGAGTAAAAATAATTAAATTCTTCTCATGAAAATAAAAGATGAACGAAATCTCAGGATACCATTGTTAAAAAATTCTACCAAGGTTAATATTGTCATCGATTCTTATTTGCAAGGATTTTCGGTTTCAAATGCTTGATTTCTGGTAATTCAAAGTCAATTTGTTGATTAGTAATTTTCTTGTTTTGATTTTGTTTGATTTTGTCATTTTTTTAGACACACTACAGAATCGTAGATTCGGTGGGTAGTCTTTAATTAGTTTTTGTTGATTTTAATTGATTTTAGTCTTTTTTTCAGGTCATGAACAGCTTGGAAAAATATTATCAACCACATTTATGGAGACAATGGGATACTCTCAAGATTTCATTTTTGTTTTAATTAGCATAAGAGTTAGTCTAAAAAGGTCAAGATGTAGCTTCTCAAGGGATGAGAACAATTATTGGATATAGTTGGAACCTTTTTGTTGTAAAACTCAGATTAGTATGTAGTTTTAAAAATAATACTCTATTTTGAAGATTTGCCTCTATCGTATGGATATGAGGATGACTATCATTTTTTTTTAAATACTCCTGATTTTGGGAGTGAGTGCATGGTGTAAATTTTGGGAGATGGACTACTGAAATTTTTTTTTGAAGAATATAAGATCATATTTTAACTAAGGCTTTCATCCTACAAGTTAAAGAGTTCATTTGTATTATAATTATTTGTATTGAATTTCTTCGTATAATTTGAGTTAGCACAGATCTATTTAATCAAATGGAAATTTATTTCTTAATGTAAATGATTATTTATGTCTTCACCTGAGATTAATAACAGAAAATGTGTTCTTTTCATAGTGTGAATGAGGCTTGTACTATCAAAGTGAAGTGACTTTCACTTGATATTTTCATAGTCTTAGAATTATACAGTTGTCTCCTATAGATTTCTCTTAACATGCATACTGCAGGAGCAACTTGGCACAGAAAGACACAACCAGAGTTTTCTCTCTTAAACACTGGTCAGTTCTAGGTTAGTATACTTTTTCTTCTTTTGTTATTTGATTCGTGAATGTAGATTCACCTTTAAACTTAATACTTTGTTTATCTAAGTCAGATGGTTATCATCTAGACTCATTCTTTTCTTTTATTCTCTTTTTATAGGTAAAATTATATTAGTAATTAATCTTAGATCTAGTTATATTTTGCCTGGGATTTTGGTTCTCTCTTATAAAATTAGTTTCCAAGGTTTCTCGCAAATCTTGTAATATGTATATTTGTACATTTTATATATATATAGAACATGAATTTACATGGTAGTTAATTAGGTTAGTTTCTTTAATTTACATTTTAGATTATATCCCTTTACCGTCCAACGAAGCCGTAAAACTCGTTAGAGTGATTCATCCCAAATGACTTAGGTTACTTAGACAACCTCGGACCGAGATTTCCCTCATAGTCGAAAGTGTATTCACATATGTTTATCAACAAATGGCGCTAGAAGGAGGGCCTGAAGGCAAATTTAATGATTAAATGTTTCACCCCTCAGTCTGTCATAATTCTAGATTTATAAATTCTTCTTTTGTGTCATCTTTAAATGCACTAGAAGGCAGCCCAGACTGATAAGCTGGCCTTGCGGAGTCTTTATTTCGAATGTATATAATCTCTCATGGCTCTCGCCCAAACCATTGTGTTGGAACATGCTTTTCATTTCTCATTACCTGTTATTTCTAACAAGACAGTTTCTCGCTTGTCCAAAATCACCTTTGATGGCGAGGGGAATGTATCGGCAAAAGACCATCTTAACAAGTTTTGGTGTAAGTGCATCAAGCATGATATTTCCGATTTAAAGGTTTTATGCATATTGTTCGCTTTCACTTTCACGGGTCGGATTAAACATTGGTTTGAGTCTTTTCCAACATATTACATTGTTGATTGGTTTCAATTTGTAGAGGAATTTTTAGACGCCTTTGAAATTTATGATTACAATCAATTATGTGAAGAATTCCAGGCTCTGATAATCAATGATGATTCATCTCCGGAAGGATTTTCAATAAGCACCCACCATGTTCTCTGTAAATTTCATCTTTATGACATGTCATTTGTACTAAGTCTTCTCTCTAATGTTTGTGCCCCTTTCATCCATCCATATTCAATCATGAATTATGAATCAGTTAAAAATCTTGAACAAGATGAATTTTGTTTGCAGGATGAGAGGAATCCATCAAAAAATCTTGAACAAGCAAGGGAGGTAGAATCTATTGAAAATGTTCTCACTGACAATCAAACTGTTTTTTCCTTCGAACCATTGCATCTTCAATCCTCAATTATTGTGCAAGGAGATTTAATTGTGGGTCTAGGTATATATTCATCTTCTTCTAACTCTTTCTCTAACCAATACTTAAATTCAATTATTGAAGAAAACTTAGGTGATGAAAATGATATTAAGCATTCTAACATTCCAATGAAACATATTAGATATGTAGATATGCAATTTGAAGAAGAAACCTTAAACCTTCATCCACAAATCTTACCTTATCCACAAGAAAGATTAGATGTTTGTCATGAAAGTTTTGAATTGTCTATCATACATGAGAAAAATTTAGATGATCATATTATGTTGAAGGATTCATCACCAAAACAGAGTGAAAGTATGAAGGCAAGTGAAGAGGAATGTCTTGAGAATACCATTGTTAAATATTAGAGCTCAAGAGAATCTTTTCGTGTGCTCATTTCTAGTTCATTTTACTCTTTATATCATGATCTATTCTTAGATTTTGGTGTGCATGATACTTTACCCACGGTATCTTACTCTTTGCCATCACAATGTGATATTTTCGATATGTCAAGATTTGGTGAAATTAATTTCGAACATAACATTTATGAAGTCGGATTTGACACTCTTTCACTTTCATCACTCACATGGGAAAAAGATATGTTGCAAGATGATTCTACATAATTTATTTTTGTAAAAAACAATGCACTTATTCTTATGGAGATCTAATATTCTACATTGCATATTCATTCTTTGATTAGTTCAAGTTTTAATGATTATGCTTCACGTTTTGAAACGATCCATCTCATCAAAGGAAGTATGCAAACCAATGATCTAATTGATGTCATGAATCCTCTTATGATGTGTTCCTCATTCACAGATCTAGTTTGTTGAAGTCATAGTTTGCATTCTAATTTTTATGACAGGATCTTAGAATGGCTTGAGGATTCATATCTAAAAAATATTCATAATAAAGATAAAGTTGTGCTTGCTTTGTTTCTACCTAAATATCTACGAGGTAAGCATGACACGATTTTTGTAGGTCCTCCATGTGAAGAAATTGATGAATGCGTAGAGAATTGTCAGGAGGATGGGGCACTTTGGCATTGGTCGATGGTTATGTCAGGTCCCCATAATATTGACAAGTTTTCCAAACTCACTTACATTCTTCCATGCCCTTATGACCCATATCACGATAATATTGTCGAATGGTTGGAGGATTCATACATCAAGAATGTTCAAGGGAATGGTAAGGTCATGCTTGCTTTGTTTCTAAATGATGATTATAAAGGTAAGTATGATGTATTATTGTCATATTTCGATACACTACCATTCTTGTTACTAATATTCTAATTTTTTTTCATTGCAGGATTGGAGTTACTCTGATGGCTACATTGGAAGCATGACTTCACTTAGTATTTCAATTTGTTTAATAGTTAGAGTAGGTTTATGAGTAGGTTTCCTTTAGTTTTCTTTCTCACTGTTTATTTTTGTAATAATGCAATTATGAGCACAAGTGGTTACACCAATAGAACCATAATATGAATGTTTCCAGGGAAGTCCACTTTAATCATTTTCTCTCTACTTTTCGTTGAATATTTCTTTTCAAAACGCATTATCGTCATGGAAATTTTAAAATGGAAAGTAAAGAGATATGTAAATTTTAATTGTCAATTCACTTGAATTCAACCCTGACCCAAGGTGTCGCGAGTAGGATTGCACTCATCTTAATAGGAATTTTTCTATTTTCTTTAATCTCTGAATAAACTTACATCTCACGAAACAATATCTAAAGGAGAGAAATTTCTCGCACATGAGACTTTATATGATTTAGTTCTTCCTTTGTTTTACAATGGAATGTTGGTAGATCCAAAATCTAGGGTTTATCTTTGGCCAAAATCATTTTCTGAAGGTGTGTTTTTATTGTTTCGATTTTGTTTGTTTTGATGGACTTCTGATTTTGAATTCCATTGATAAAATCTGATTTGATTTGTTGTGTTTTTAATTTCTTTGATTGCTCTAGTTTGATTTCCTATTTCTACCTATCTCTATGGATCATTATATTGTTGATTCAAGAAGAAATTGTCTGAATGAAGCATTCATTTCAATAATTATGTTTTTCAAGCAATATGAAATAGTTCGAACAAGTCGTGATATTAAGATAAAGCTCAGACAGTTGATTTTTTCAATTGTCACTTTCTTTTTGTAACAATGTTTAAATATTTGAGGATTATGATAATCTTTAGACTTTTTACAGTGTCCATATTCTTAAGGAATCACTCTTAAGTGCTTTCCCATCCTCTAGATGATTTCTTAACTTAAATGTAGATCTCTAAAACCATGATAAAACTTCTGATTTTGAAAGCAAATAAATAACATGATCAACTTTACACCTCTCTTGCAATTAACCTCCAGTATCAACCTGCTCTCTTTGTCATTAGAAAATATCTAATTTTATTATTATTTAAAGGTGACATAAGAGGGTTGGAAGCACTTAGGTCTGGGAAATGTGTGTAAACTCGTCAGGGTATTTTTCAAATGCTTCACCATTTGCTCAGAAAATTTGTTTCGGTTGAGGAAATCCTTTCCCCCTTTTCTCTCTATGGATTTGAAAGCCTATCAGGTATTGGACCTACCCTGAGGAGTAATTTATTAATAGAAAAACCCCTCTGATAAGAATAATCAGCATCCTAAAACATATGCAGATCCTAGTAATTGTAATGGCTGCCAGTCATGGGCTTACAAGTACTATGTTGACGTACCCTACTTGCAAATGTGTCTTAATCAAGTTATGAGATAGAACAGAGAGCTCGAAAGAGGCAGTCGAAAGTTGAAATTTGAGCAAGGTATTTCCCAAGCAAACAAGAAACCCAGGAGATCTGGAAATACTATTATAAGGAAATCGACAAATGCCAATGTTGTTATGGGATCTGAACTGCACGAGTGTTCTTTTTCAAATGGTTAATTTGGGTAAATAGATCTGTGTTTTGTTTGATTTGAGTATATTAAATATTATTTGTTTCATTAATGTTTTTATTTGGTAAATAAATCTTTGTTTTAGTTGAATTTTTTTTATTAAGATTTAGTCTTTTGATTATTTTTAGACTAGCCATGGAATCAAGGATTTTGTAGCTTGTCTCAAATTAGTTAATATGATTTTAATTGGTTTTTATTTTTATTTTCAGATTTCAAAAAGGAGTTACAAGATAATTTGTTTGTGGATTGCCTTATGGATGTTTATGAAGTAGTTTGTTGGAGAAGTTGGATCTATTTTCAAATTCTGAATATATTTTTGGACAATTATGATAACAAAAATTTGATTAAGTTGTTATAAACACTATTGTATGAACTCAGATTAGGAAGTAGTTTTAAAATTCCTTATATTTTGAGATTCACCCCTATCCTATGGATATGAGGAATGGAACAATTTTCATGTTTAAATACTCTTGTCTACTTTGATAAAGGACATAGTGAAATTTTGGGGAATATGGACTACAGAAAGTTTTATTGAGGAATATAGAACCATGCTTAACTAAGGCTTTCGACCTGTGAATTAAGGAATTTGTTTTGCATTATAATATCTTGGAATTATAGTCTATATTTTTCAAAGTGATTGATTATGTATCGGTTTAAACTAGCTTTAGTATGTTATGCCATTATATGATTTAATTATTGTTATCTATGCATTAATTTTTTCAATCTTAAGTAGTCCTTGAACCAAAGTTGTATAGTTTCAGGTGTTTACAGTAGTTTGATGCAAGTCTCAAAATGTATTGAATTTATTCATATTTTCTGAGTTTGCATAGATCTATTCATTTAACAAGAAATTTATTTCTATATATGATGATCATTCACACCCTCACCCGGGATTAGCAACACATGAATTGTCATTTCTGTATTATGTAAGAAATCAGAACTGTCGAAGTGAAGTGACTTCCCTTGACATTTCCACTATACAACCATCTGCTATAGATTTTTCTTATCATGAATGTTGCAAGAGAATTTTGACGCGGGAAAGAGCATTCACATTTTATTTTTCAAACACTAGCCAGTTGTAGGTTAGTGATTTTATTCTGATTTGTATTTTTCTTTGTGAGAGAAAATTTATCTTAAAGCTTAAATACTTTGTTTATTTAAGACAAAAACTTGTCATTTTCTTTCACTCTTCTCATTTCCATTTGTTTTAATAAAAGTAAATTAGTAATAAATCTTAGTTTTATTTATATATTTCCTGAGATTTGGTTCTCTTGTATAAACTTAGTTTTTCAAGGTTTTCATTAAATCTTGCAGTTTGTATATTTGTATATTTTGTATATAGAAGACGTATATATATATATATATATATATATATATATATAGTAGTTAATTAGTTAGTTATTTAAGTCAAATCTCAGTATCTACTAACGGAGCCGTAAAACCTGTCAAGGTGAGTCTTCCCAAACAGCTTTGGTTAAATAGACAACTTTGGACCAGGCTTACCCTCACAGTTGACAGTGTGTTCATTTATTCCCATCAACATAGTTTTGTGTCCAAAATTGTTACACTAATAACATAAACCAATAAAAATAGCTTGAGACCTAAATGTAGGGGATCTTCTGAATGGTGTTTCTCTTTTGAAGCCTTCTTCCTCTTGAGATGTTGTTGATTACTGTTTTTTGTTCTAAATCTTCTAGGTGGTCTAGTTCCTCTATGATTTTCTTCTTGAGTCTTCATGTATTCCTCTTTATTTATAGTTCATTTGATGATTTCTGCATAATTGTTTTGTCATGCTTCATGTTATGTCGTCTTGGAGCTCGAACCTTTCTCGGTCTTAATTTGGTTGTATCCTAGCCCAGAACTGTTGTTGGAAGATTGGTTCTTGTCATTGATGTCAACCCTAGTCATGGGTTTTGGACCGCAAGATTGATGAAGGTATTTGGACATGAAGGAAAATGTACATGCAGATACAGCACCCATGGATGGATAGTATACATCATGTTGTTTCCGGTGGCATGTGGCACGTCACATCGATCCTCATGGTTGAGGAGAAATGAATTTTTGAAGATGACAAAGTGAATTGAAGAAGGAAGTACATGTAGGCCCTGAACATAATTAAAGAAAAGAATTACAAAATAAGAAAGTGTTAGGTCGGCCCTAATGTTAAAAGGAAGTGAAATAAATGGTATAAATAAACATCCTTATACATTCATTTGATACAAGTCAAATTTCAGAGGAAATAAGAAGTAAAGAAGGCCGGATTTCAAGGGAGGATGAAGTCTTTTGGTGATGTGTTCTAAGGTATGTTATTTTCAGGTCATCTTACCATTTTTGCTATAAAAAATTTCTAGAATGATTCATATGGTGAAATATCTATGGTATTGAGAAGACATATCAAGGTACCTATGGTAAAAATTTCAGCTCTTGATTCGCTATAATTATGGAGATACACTCTGTGGAAAATAGGGTTTGTGACCAGTCCTGAAGCTAGTCAATAAACAGGTGTTTCGAGTAAAATAGTCATAAATTCATATAGAATCCAAATGAAGTGGGACCACTTCCATTGGAAAGAGTACGGACTGTAGTTTATTTTGTGTGAGTTTCATAATCGGATGTTAAATAATGAGCGTGGGGCATGCTATACAAGTTGGGTCTTATGAATAGACCAGAATTGAATAAAGTCTACCATTCTTTCTATAACCTCTTTTTGGGGAGGATTCAAGGAATGAAAATTGGAGGAGTTTCAAAGAATACATTGAGTAATATTATCTACAGGATCAGAGTACTCTAAGAATTGAAGAATTGCAAAAATTGAAGAAGTCTCAGGAAGCATTATCAGGTTCGATGTGATGATTGGTTGATGGTGATGTAAAGTTTTATTATCTCTCATATATTCTTGGGTGAAAGGAAGGGGCAAGGATGGAGAGTTCAACTCTCTCTTGATATTGGAGGATTTTATCTTTCTCTTGGAGGTTTATCCCTCCCTTTACATTTGGAAGCCGTAGCTACCTTTGGAAGTCATTACTTCCCTTGAACAATAACTATTGATTA
>SNQJ01S0000213.1:249287-280266 GCA_010110895.2 Picea sitchensis | reverse complement strand
TAGCTACCTTTGGAAGTCATTACTTCCCTTGAACAATAACTATTGATTATTTCTCATATATTGTGCATGGTGTATTGTGGTGTATTGGTGTAACTCTTATACTACTGTTCATTGCTCATTGGATATAGTTGAATGGTTTAATTATAAGTTGAAAAAGGTTTTAAATTGTACTTGATACTGATTCACCCCCCTCTCAGTATCAACAACTGTCATAGTATCGCCTTTGACTACTGATGATCTCATCCAATATCTTGGTACTATTCTGTTACATATCTTTCTTCTGAAAATATTTGCTTAAGGTGACTATTTATTCTTCAAATCTTTCAATCATCTTCTCCTTATATTCTAACTGATTTCTGAGTATTTCTTCAATGATTATATTTTCTTCTACCTAGATTTTTAACTTCATGGTTACCTGCTCAATTTCTTCTAAGTTGGAATTTTGAGATCCTTCTTTCTTCTTTAATTTTGTCTTGAGTGACTTGATTTTATTTTTTTCTTTACCTAGTTATTCTAAAGCACCGATTAATTCTTCTTTCAGATCAACTTCTCCTTCTTTTTCGGAATCCTCTTCATCATAATCTACTTCCATGAAGAGTACTCTTTATGAATCACTATGACTATCATCATCCTCGTCTGATGAGGAGTTGTCTTCCTTTGAGTAGAATATTTTCTTGAAGAATTTATTTTTGTTTATTCTCTTGTATCCTTTTTTATTTTTATTTTTCTTCTTAGGTTCTTCTTCTTCATTGCTACCTTTATTATTAGCATAAGGATATTTAGAATCAAAATGACCAATACCATCACAATTAAAACATTTCAATGGAAGCATACCTTTGTACCTTTCGGTTCCTCTTTTCAAATTCCTTATAAAATTTTCCACTTCTTCATCTTATTCTGAATCATCGTTGCAGCTACAATCTAGTTTTGATTTTTGCTTGTTTTTCTTCTTTGTCATCTTGAATGCTTTGAACGTCAATTCCTTTGTTATTGGGTTCTCTTGTTCTATCCTTGTTTCATAAGATGAAAATATTTTGTGTAGCTCGGCCATGTTTAAACTGTCAAGATATGTTCTTTCTTTCAGGGATGATATCTTAGGATTAAATATCATAGGTAGAGATCTTAGAACCTTTTGACTAACCAATGATTCATCAAATTCTTATCCCATCCCTATAAATAGTATTCATTGTTTCATCAAATCGTAGAAAGTAGGTTGCAATGTCTTCATCTTCCTTCATTCTTAATTTCTCAAACTTAGCTCTAAGGGTTTAAAGCTTAACTCCCTTGACTTTGGTATCTCTTTTGTAAATATTTTGAAGTTTATTTCAAAGATCCGTTGTGGTCTTTCAATGCATAACTTAGACAAATATTGAATCATCCAAAATACTCAGAATGATTCCTTTAACCTTTGAATTGTTTTCACTAAGTTTCTTTCCATCTTTCTCAGTTGGGGGAGTGGCTGGAATTGCATATCCTTCTACTACTGACTGCCAAACATTAAATCCATGTTCCTATAAAAAGGTTTGCATCCTTTATTCCAAAAGGAATAGTTATGACCATCAAACCTTGGTTCTCCAATATTAGCATATTCCACGATCTCCTTCCAGTGGTTAAATTGTTTCTTGAAGGATATTCTCTTATACTAATTGTTGGAATACTTAGAGGGGGGGGTGAATCGGTATGAGTACTTTATTATTACTTTTAACCACAATGTGTAATCATTAATTCTATCAACATTATATCATCAATATATCATGAGAAGTATAAATCAACAGAGCATCATCGAAATCCACAGAAACATAATACACCAGAATTTACGTGGAAACCCAAATGCAAGGAAATCACAAAATGTTTTTATTATATATCAAAATAATACATTTATTGGAAGCACAAACTTCTCAATTCTCCAGCTACAACTGGAAGGAGGCTACGACCCCCTATTTACAATATGCAACCTCAAGGAAGCTACAACTCCTTGAATTCTCTGGCTCCTACCAAAAGGAGACTACAACCCCCTAATTCTCAGGCTCCAACCTGAAGGAAGATCCAACTCCCTTTGTTCTCCAACACCAATTGGAAGGAAGATACAACCCCCTTTCCTTGCCCCGTCCTGCCACCCTAAAATATAAGTGTAGACCAAACTGTCACTACCACAATCATTGTCTCTGTCACATCACCTGTAACCTGTCACTGTACAATCAACCCGTAAATGTCATTGTACCATCAACTTGTACCTATACATGTCCCTGTACCATCAACCTATAATTGATCATCAACATATGTTGTATCGAAACATGTGCCATACCATGCATCAAATGTGTACCAACAAATCTAGTATAACAAGCATCAATCATGTACCATACGATATGCCAAATGTAGATACCATAACATAAATTATGAGTATTTAATCATTTACCATGTATATATACCATATCATCAATGAAATACAAGAATGTGCCTCAAGCCAATATCACAAAGGTGTGCCTGTAACAAAGAACCATAACATCCATAGAACAAATACCAAGAATGTGACTCAAGCATATATCACCTCAACCATAGCAGCCCTATTCCCAAGAGGCCTCCAATATATTCCTTAAGAATATTCCATACCATACATGAAGCAAGCCTCAAATAAACACATATAAAACATACTTTTACTCATGAAACTTGTAGCATACCATATCAGACTATATAATAAACATGTTGTACCTTTAAACCTTGTTACAACATGAACCTATATGTACTTCTCAGATATGTCTTGTCCTCATGGGACCAAGACCTGTTGTCTAGCGGGGCCTCACGTGACGAGCCCTAGACAACCCGTGGGGGTGCCTAGTGAGACACTAGTAGTCTAACCCCCAGGGTTCAACCAAAATAGGGTTTTCTCATAAAATCCTCTCTCCTATGCAACCCCAAAACTCTTGCACTTCTCACTTGTTGCTACCTCATATTTATCCATCACAAACTTTCCAATAGATCACGTATTCATAATAATATATTCAATGGAATGAATGAGTGAATGTACTTATGAGAGACTCCTTGAGGTGTATTTATATTGTTTCAAGTAACCTCTCTCCTTAATCTTAGGGGCTTCTAGACTTTCTTGTTACAACCACTTTACCCTTTCATTAATTGACTTATGACTAACTAGGGGCTTCTTAACAATTCTTTGGGACTTCTAACTTCACAAGGCCATAACTCATCAACCATGAGGAACCACATGGCGTACCACCTATCACAGGAAACAAAAAGACAAGGATTATCCATTCATACTTGACTATTCATATTTCATCAATTAAGTAACCCTAATGGATTACATTTCCAACAGTATTCAATAGATATGACATTTTTTCTTCCACAACAACTTAACCTTGGACCTCTTTATTTCAACTTGTCAAGCAAACTATATCAAATACTTACCAAATAAAAGACAAAAATTAGGTGATGTCGATTGGGCAAAACAAACTATGTTCTTGCATTACATAAGTTGTCTTTTTACTTTACCTGATGAAGAAAAACAAACAAATCTTGTTAATCTAACCAACTCAATTCAATCTAGCTTATGGTTTTTCATCAATGGAAAATTGCCAAATAATTGTTGATATGTCATATATTCATTTGTTATATATATTATGATAATAGGCCATCACCACGGATATTAGAGTTATGTGCATCATTCACTAGTGTAAATAAACATTCAAATTAGGTTTGAGAGCTCGTTCGAAATGGAAATGCATGAAAAGACTTGTGTAAATAAACATTCAAATTAGGTGTGAGAGCTCATTAGAAATGGAAATGCATGCAAAGACTTGTGGAAAAAGTGGACAAGGATAGTGAGTGTGCCAATTATGGCATGCATTAAAAATTTACCAGACACAATTTTCATGACTATATGTACATCAAGGTTGGATGTTGCATTGGAATTAAGCATTGCAAATTACCATCCTCAACGTCACCATCATTGAACAAATAACTCGTGCAAACATGAATTCTTGACTAGAACATTGTTTGGTATTCACTAAGATATCTATGTCATTGATATTTTTTTTTTTTATGATAATTGATATATTTTTTTTAAATAATTGTGTACGAAATTATATAATATGCACGTGACCTTTAGTTTCATTTTCCATGTAACACCTCATGATTTCTAACTTTACTTTATTTAATTAGGTTCATTTGAGCTCCATTAAATGAAAAGGTTCAATTTTAAACCATCTGGAAAGTTTCCTTAATTTCATTCAAATGGAATGAATGTTTCAACCAGAAGGTCATGTTTAACAATATCCAATTCTTTAGTGAATATATTTCAATTTCATTTAGTGTGAGTTTTAAAAGATGGGATTAGGTTCAGGTTCATTTGATCTTGGCATGAGCTAAGTATTAACTAAAATGTTTTTGGATTTTTTAAGCATGTTTCTATTTTTATTAGTATGTTTTTCAATACATTTTTGGTTAGAATAAGAAACTAAAATTTCACAATCTCAAAAATGTAACAACATGTAACAACTTAAGAGTTTATGGATATTTTTAAATCAATTGGAAATATAAAGAAATAATCTTAACATTTACTCAATCAAAACCTTGTCATTTTTTTGAATGGTAACAAGAATTTTTTTATGAAAGGTAATCCAAAATAAAACATTTTAACTAACACTTAGACAATGCCTTTAATCTTAGTTTTACCATGAAATTGACGAAATATCTAACTATCACTTTATCTAATTTACTCCATTGAAATTCCATGAGAGAATGAAGTTAAGTTACAAAAGTCAAAGGAAGTTGGAAACTATGAGATGTTACATGGAAAAGTGGAAGAAGAGGCATGTCAAGCATGAAACACCAAGTGAAATGGGAGGAATTAATTTTTTCAATAAATAATAGTTGTGTGTGGTAAAGATTATAAGATTTTTTCACAATGTACTTTCTTAACAACCATGAAATGATAGGCGAAGCTAGGGGAATTAAACAAAACAAATATGTATAGATTAAGAATTTGGATTTATCATCTTCAAAAATTTATTTTTCAAGTAGTAGTAGTTGTTTGTGGCAAAAGATTATGACACTTTCTCAATGTCTTTTGTAAGCAAGCATGAAACATCAGGTCAAATTAAGGGAATTATTATTTTCAATAAGTAGTAATTTTTTATGATAAAGGATTATGAGACTTCCTCGTGGTGTATTTTCTAACCGAGCATGACATGGGAGGTGAAGTTGGAGGAATTGAACAAATCAAACATATAGATCAAGGATTTGATGTTATATACTAAAGCACAACTAGCTCATAATGTGATAACTAGTTTAAGTTGGGCTTGGAACATATCCACCTAAACTATACGATACATGTCGCGGGGCTCGGAGATTTTATGTCCAGCCTGTTGTTGGTAACCTTAAGAAGGGAAGTGGGGCAGTCGAAGGACTGTTGAGCAGAGAAGGGGAACACTTCCTTGGGTGTGACAGGTATGTGGGGAATGAGGGACTGTGGGCTAGATACAGTAGTAGGCACCTAGGACAGAGCAATTATGTTGAGTTTCAGACCATAGCTTGCCCCTAGGAACCCTTTTTCATGGTGGAGTTAAGCCCCAACTCAGGGGTGACCTGGTTTTGAAACATTATGAACAACAAAGTCTATGGCTAGGAGGAACATCTGAGTTATGCGTATAGTTGGTGACTTTCATAAAAGATCAGTGTTCCTTATGTGTTTGTCTTGTTTACTATGTGTATATTTGTCTATGCTTGGTATAGATTAATTCTTGTATGTAAATTCATATAATTAATTGTTGTTATTTTGTTTAATATGGTTTGTACATGTAAAAATCGAACTTATAGCGTGTATTTGTAGTTGTGCGTGATTATGTCAATTGTTGATAGCCTCGTTGTTTAGTTAAACTTGTGATTTTGGTTATGAGTCTTCAAGAAGAGGATTAGGTTGTTGGGTGAGCAGGAAAGTAGTATGTGAGCACAGGAGGCTGGAATTTGTGTGTGCGTTCAAGGAAACAGACTTTGCGCACAGTGAAATCAAAATTGGTGCATGATGTCAAGATGGTTGTGCACACAGTTGTATTGTGTGGTCAGTATGTTCATGCGTGTAGTTGTTTGATTTAATTTCATTGCTTACGGTTGTGTTAAAAAAAGAACAATGCTTCCGCTATTACAAGTTGCGTGGTGCAACTCAAGTTTGGGTTGAGCGTGTTACTTCAAGTGGTACTGCGCGGACTTGTGTGTAAAGTAGAATCTATGCAGTGAAATTTTAGAGTAACATTGCTCAATAGTAAGTTGGGGACATTAAAAATTGGTATCAGAGCTTACTTTGGAAGAAGTGTGTGACGTAGCTCAGTCTGGGGTGGTTGGGGATGTTACAAAGTGGTATCAGAGCCATTAGTTCAACACTGGACTTGTATGGGCCAAAGGTCAACAAGAAGTTGCAGAGCTTATGTTTCAACATTGAAGCTTGCATGAGTTGATTTATACTTAAGACAAAACTCGGATTGGTAAGTGGCTGAATTTGGAATTTCAGCATGGCCATGGTGTGCATCAAGTAAGAATGCGCAGATGTGTGCGCTAAGTTTATGATATTGTAGAGTGTGACACTGGAATTGCGAAGTAAACAATTGTGTGTAGGTGTGCAAAGTAAAGGTTTCAGAGTGTGAAGGACAAATTTGTGGTGCATGTGCATTACTGATATGTGGAATACAAGTTAAAAATTGACAGTGTGCATTGGTGTGTTTTGAATATCAATGCACGCATGAGCTTCAGAATGAAGGATTATGACATGATGGTGCGGAGTTTTCATGGATTTGTTTTATGAATTCAGCTAACAAATAATGTTGTCTACACATTTTGAAGAATTATCATTGATTAGGGAAGGACAGAGTTAGTGCAGAAGGTTAAAAGAATGGATGATGCATAGAGGACTTACAGTCCTGGTGATGAATTTGGGGATCTATATATCGGCTTGGGTACGATGGTACAGTATCCAAGGAGGAGCACATGAACTTGGTAGAAACCATAAAAGGACCAAAAATATGTCTACAGCTATAAGGTTGATAATGAAAGGCTTATGAGAGCCAAGATGCGGCAATATGACTTCAATGTCAAATTGATGCAAAGTCTGGACAAAATATAAAATAAGATGAATAAGGAGACAGAGTCTAGTAGATCAAGAAGTTGCAAGTCTTGTGATGAGAAAATAAGAGAAGAAAGAAGTGTCGATAAGCATTATATCAGAAAAGCACTCAGTAGCTCAAGCACATCTCACGTCAAAAATAATAAGAGAAGGACTAGGGTGGATGAGATATAGGGGGGGAATGAATAAGATCAAACCTCCTACCTTTGACAGTGAGCACAAAAAGGATGAATATGTGGAGACTTGGTTGTTGAGTATGAGAAAGTACTTCCAACTACATAACTATTTTGCGCAAGCAGAAGGGAGAATTGTTATTTATCAGTTAAAAGGAAAGGCATAAATGTAGTGGTATTAGTTTGTGCAGGTGCAGCACATTGATGAAAATAAAGTCACTTGGAGGGAGTTCAAGAGGTATTTCCAAAATAAATATTTAACCAAGCGCTACTATGACAAGAAAAAGGAGTTCTTCGAACTAAAGCTTGGGAGTATGACAATTAACAAGTATGAAAGAATATTTTTAGAGTTGTTAAAATATGTGTATTTCATTAAGGACGAACAAGTGAAGATATAGAGGTATCTGATTGGGCTACCCCCATTTATCAGTGACAAGATACAATATGATGATCCCTATACATTGGAAGAAACCATAAGGAGAGCTAAGTGTCTCTATGAGCAACAAAGGGGAAGACAGACTTTCCAAAAAGCTTGGGAAGATAAGATGAAAAGAAAGGTGGAGAAAAGGAAGAAGGGGGCTAAGCCATTGTTTTTCAGAAACATTGCACAAGGAAATTCAACTCTCCAGGAGCACATAATGTCGAAGACAGTGGGACAAAATTCATGGAAGCAACAGGCTATGCAGTGTTGGGGTTGTGGTGGAAATCATATGCATAGAGATTGCCCTCAACGAAGTGTGTTATCCCCATTTTGTGGATAACTAAGGAGATTATGTCTTGAGGCCCTTAGGTTGCATATATGGAGTGTTGAGAGACGACATGACCAGCAATACCATTTTGCAAGGATGGAAACCCCTCTCACGACCACATATTTCCATATGGAATCCACCAAATCAGTTGGATTTCAGAAGGCAGTGGGCCTTGCTCCATGAGGCACAAGTCAGTATTATGGTGAGAATCATTTCAATACTTAAGCCAATTGAGTATGTCATATCTTAGATTGATCTAGATTTCATGATATATTCCTGGACATTATGCCTTTTTCCCTGCTTCACCTTGGTGGTTGACAATGTGCACTAGTAAGTGGTCTTCCTTGGGGATGGGTTTGCTACTAGGAACTCCCTTAATGAGCCATCATATTGTTCTCTACCATACTTACCATTTTCCATCATTATTCCTCTCCATTTCCTTATCTCTTGGGATTTTAGCGTGTATTGACCCAAGAAGGGGTTGTCCCTCATTCTATGGGAAGAAGGGGTTGAAGGCCTGCAGGGATTGATGTTGGGTAAAAGATTAAATCCTTGTAGTATAAATCTTCTAGATGCTTCGCTCAGGGATCACCCAAGAAATCAATGAAATGCTTATCTTTGAGTAAAGGGGACCCATAATATAAATAAAGAATGCTTAAAAGGTTAGTATAAGGATAGGAGGTCTCATCACGAGCTGACCTATCACGTCCATGAATGTCTAGTGGTATGGAATTGCCATCATCTAATCGCCAAACCAGGGTAATGGATCTCCGTTGCATGGTTGAGAGAAAGGGGATCTCATCACAAGCCAACCTTCTCATTTCCACTAGGTGTATGTGGGTGAAATTTCCATCACCTGGTCACCATGCCAGGGTAGTGACCTTCAACATCTCCTTATGCAATATTGAAAGAAAATACAAAGAAAGAAAGATAAAAGGCAATTGATGGGCTTGGAAAAAGTGCATTACGGGTGAAGGTACCACACACCCTCTACAAAAGCACCCATGAATGAGAAACTACAACCCATTATATGTCATGATCCCTATTCCCATTCAGTCTTGACCCCAACCACTTCATCCACTTTACATGGCTTAGAGAGGGGTCTCTTGTAAATTCTCCTGGACCTAGGGAAAGATCTACCCAATAGGACACCTCATCAACCCTCTCATATTCAAGCTTGACAAGTCGCATAGTGTCTTTGAGAAATTAATTGTTGGATATAGTGATATTTGATGCACATTCTTAGATGGATCATTTATTGGTTGGATTCACTTATCATGATGTTATGACGTGAGATCCTTGGAGGGCGTGCTCATTTTTCTTTGCAGTACCTAGTTGGTGGACAGTTTTGGGAGAACAATCCTAGCTTGTGCTTACATGGGGATACAATCCCATGGGTTGGATTCCAAGGGCCCGCATGCTTGGATGAAAAAGATCGGACTTGGAAGACCTTGATGATGACTTGGACGACATAGTCCATCCCTCACTTGCCAAAGGATATGTCTAGGAGGGGAAAAACTGTAAATGTGTTGAACCTACACAGAATAGATTTAGCTAAACAATAATACACATATTTGCAGAGAGAATTTGAGAAAGAAGAAGGAGAGAAAGAATAGAAGAATTCTCATTAACTGTAATGAATAATGAATAATTTACACATGATATACTCTGTATCACTCAATGAGTGCACACTGGAGAAGAACCAATGCGCCATAGTGGTGGTCTAGAGTGATCTAGACACACACCAACAGTTATGGGAGTGAACTTCCACCTAGTCTAGTCTCTCGGACAGTTGCGGGAGTGAACTGCCACCTAGCTGAGTTAACTAGTCAACTAGTCTTCAGTTAACTGAAAGAACAGAGAGTAGTGAGGATTAGATCAGGGAATCAAGGGTAATGCACCAGTCTAGTGATGATCCCAAGGCAAGTGCACATTATTTGGTGATGATCCCAATGTTGCATGGTGACAAAACCAATGCAACATCTAAACTCAACTCAACTAGTCAAACTAAAGTGTCAACTAAAAGGGAATATTCTCTAGGTGGAATATTCTCCCCTAAAATATAGGAGACTAGATAATGACTAATTAAAAAAGAAAAAAAATTAGGAAAAAGAAATCTTATGTGTGTGTGAAGTAACTCCAACACACCCCCAGAACATCACTATGGTGAAAATAAAGAATGGGTCCCAGAAAAGAGGCCATGTTAGGTACCCAAATACAAAAGATACATTGAAATAAAGTGAGGAAAGAGGGAAACCATCATGGGAAAACCCCCCCTCAAGATACAATATATGTAAAAAGAAGAACTACGGTTGCTAGGAAATTGTGTCCTTCACTCCAAGACGACTTCACAAAGAATGGAACTTCTTCTGAGTGAAGGTCTTGCTGAATATGTATGTTGTATGTTATGTTGAAGGACAAAACTGTAAGTCGGTGATCCCCCCGTGTACTAAGTCCTGGATGTAGTGCATGTGGATCTCAATGTGCATCATCCACTACCTCTGAACTGGATCTCTGCAGAACTTCAGAGTGCTCTAGTTTTCACACCAGATGACGATCGACCGATGAAACTGAATGCCCAAATAAGTGAGAAAATGTTGTAGCCACATTGCCTGAATTGTTATGTTTACTACCCCTCTGTACTCTACATCGGCTGAAGATAGATCAATGGCAGTTTTCTTCTTACTCAACCAACAGATAGGCCCAGAAACAAGACAAAGTGAGTACCAGATGTGCACTTGAAATCATAGTTATCGCCAGCCCAGTCAAAATCAGTAAACCTGATGAGATCTAATGTAGATTATATTTCATAATGAATCCCAAAGATGATGGTTCCCTGTACGTATCGAAGGATAAGCTTTGCAGCCTTCCAATGTAGCTCATGAGACTCATGCATGAACTTGGAAACTGTGCCAACTGCATAGGAGAGGTATGGTCTGGAGTGTGTGAGATATAACAAGCTCCCCACTAGTTGTCTATATAGTGTGATTTCAACCAGTGGAGTCTCCCCGCCATCCTCAAGTTTGACTCCTGATAGGAAAGGATTCGGAGCAGACTTGCAGTCTGTCATGTGAAATCTCTCAAGGAGATCTTGTGCATACTTGGCCTGAGAAAGTTTGATGCCTGATTCATCCTGACTGATATTGAGTCCAAGGAAGAAGTGTAGCGGACCCATGTCCATCATCAAAAATATGTCTTGTAGAATCCTCTTGACTACAAAAATCGCTGAAGTCGAGCAACCGGTGATCAGAAAATCATTAACATACAGAACTAAAAGTATAAGTGAATCATTCGTCATGAGCATGTAGACATTCAGGTCTGATTTACAATGTAAAAAAATTTGTGACATCAGGTAGGAGTCCATCTTGGCATACCATGCCCTCGAAGCTTACTTGATTCCATAAAGGGACTTCTTCAGTCGACAGACCAAAGATGAGTCCTGCATAAATCCCTGGGGTTGATCCATGTAGATCTCCTTAGAGAGATCACCATGAAGAAATGAATTCTTTACATCCGTCTGATGGACTTCCCATCCCTTGGTTACCACAATGGCAAGTGTCAATCATATGGAATCTATCTACATTACTAGAGTGAAGGTCTCATCATAGTCAATACCATGCACCTATTGAAAGCCTTTGGCGACCATCCTAGCTTTGTATCTACTAATCTGTCCATATGTTGTGCTCTTGGTCCTATAGACCCATCTGAATATGACAAGTTTCCTCCCAGAATGAAGGGGAATCAAATCCCAAGTCTGGTTCTTGAGGAGGGGGTTGTACTCCTCCTGCATGGAGGATTCTCAAAAGGGATTTCCAGCAGCCTCTCCATAAGATTGTGGATTTGAAGACTGAAATAAGAAAAGATGCCTGGAGGGCAATGGTTCAGTGGAAATGAGTGCAATAGGAGGCTCCCAAAAATCAGATCGAGTCTTGCTAATGTCGGTTGGATCACCAACGAGATCCCCTGAATCCTGAAGAGTAGTATGTCCCTACTTGGGCCTCTTCTCTGGCTCTGAAACTGCATCTGAATGTAGTGACTCTGAATCTGAATCATCTGAGACCTCTGAATCAAAACTCTCATCTGAAGAAGAGTCATCATGTGCATCCTCATCATATCGGACAGGTGGAATAATGAAGGTATCTGCATGCGGCTGTTGAGGTACATGTGAGACACTTTCCTCGAATTGGACACTTCGCTCAATGATGAGAGGGTCCGAGGAAAGGTCAATAATTTTATATCCCTTCACACCGCCAGGTTAGCTAACAAAAATGAACTCAGTGCTCTATGGATCAAGTGCCTTCCTCTTTTCAGAGGGAATTTGGGCCCATGCACATGAACCAAAAATGTGAAAGTGGTCTTCCTTGGGAATGGGTTTTCTACTAGGAACTCCCTTAATGATCCATCGTACAGTTCTCTACCATACTTACCACTTTCCATCATTATTCCCTTCCATTTCCTTATCTCTTGGGATTTTAGGGTGTATTGATCCAAGAAGGGGTTGTCCCTCATTCTATGGGAAGAAGGGGTTGTCCCTCATTCTATGGGAAGAAGGGGTTGAAGGCCTAGAGGGATTGATGTTGGGTAAAAGATAAAATCCTTGTATACATCTTCCATATGCTTCGCTCAGGGATCACCCAAGAAATTAGTGAAATGCTTATCTTTGAGTAAAGGGGACCCATAATATAAATAAAGAATGATTAAAAGGTTAGTTGAAGGATAGGAGGTCTCATCACGAGCCAACCTATCACGTCCATGAATATCTAGTGGTATGGAATTGCCATCATCTGATCGCCAAACCAGGGTAATGGATCTCAATTGCATGGTTGAGAGAAAGGGGATCTCATCACGAGACAACCTTCTCATTTCCACTAGGTGCGTGTGGGTGACATTGTCATCACCTGGTCACCATGCCAGGGAAATGACCTTCAACCTCTCCTTATGCAATATTGAAAGAAAATACACAGAAAGAAAGATAAAAGGCAATTGATGGGCTTGGAAAAAGTGCATTGCGGGTGAAGGTAGCACAAACCCTCTACAAAGGAACCCATGAATGACACACTACGACCCCTTGTATGCCATGAGCTTTATTCCCATTCAGTCTTGACCCCAACCACTTCATCCACTTTACATGGCTTAGAGAGGGGTCTCTTGGAAACTCTCCTAGACCTAGGGAAAGATCTACCCAGAAGGACACCTCATCAACCCTCTCATATTCAAGCTTAACAAGTCGCATAGTGTCTTTGAGAAATTAATTGTTGGATATAGTGATATTTGATGCACATGCTTAGATGGATTATTTATTAATTGGATTCACTTATCATGATGTTATGACTTGAGATCCTTGGAGGGCTTGCTCATTTGTCTTTGCAAGACCTAGTTGGTGGACAGTTTTGGGAGAAAAATCCTAGCTTGGGATTCCATGGGGCTACAATCCCACAGGTTGTATGCCAAGGGCCCACATGCTCGGATGAAAAAGATCAGACTTGGAAGGCCTTGATGTTGACCTAGACGACATAGCCCATCCCTCACTTGCCAAATGATTTGTCTAGGAGGGGAAAAGTTGTAAATGTGTTGAACCTGCACATAATATATCTAGCTAAACAATAATACACACATTTGCAGAGAGAATTTGAGAAAGAAGAAGAAGGAGAGAAAGAATAGAAAAATTATCATTAACTGTAACGAATAATGAATAATTTACACATGATATACTCGGTATAACTCAGTTAGTGTGCACTGGAGAAGAACCAATGCGCCATAGTGGTGGTCTAGAATGATCTAGACACACACCAGCAGTTACGGGAGTGAACTACCACCTAGTCTAGTCTCTCAGACAGTTACGATATTGAACTTCCACCTAGTTGAGTTAACTAGTCAAGTAGTCTTCATTTAGCTGACTGAACAGAGAGTAGTGAGAGTAGATCAGGGAATCAAGGGTAATGCGCCAGTCTAGTGATGATCCCAAGGCAAGTGCACATTAGTTGGTGATGATCCCAATGTTGCATGGTGACAAAACCAATGAAACATCTAAACTCAACTCAACTAGCCAAACTGAAGTGTCAACTGAAAGAGAATATTCTCCAGATGGAATATTCTCCCCTAAAATATAGGAGACTAGATAATGATTAATTAAAAAAGGAAAAACCTTAGAAAAAAGAAATCTTAGGTGTCTGTGAAGGAACTTCAACACCCCCCCTAAACATCACTATGGTGAAAATAAAGAATGGGTCCTGGCAACGAGGCCATGTTAGGTACCCAAATACAAAATATACACTGAAATAAAGTGACTAAAGAGGGAAAACCTCATGGGAAAAACCCCCCCTCAAGATACAATGTATGTAAAAAGAAGAACTACAATTGCTAGGAAATTGTGTCCTTCACTCCAAGATGACTTTGCAAAGAATGGAACTTCTGCTCAGTGAAGGTCTTGGTGAAGATGTATGTCGTATGTTTTGTTGAAGGACATAATTGTAAGTCTATGATTCCCTCATGTACTAATTCCTAGATGTAGTGCATGTGGATCTCAATGTGCGTCATCCGCTGCCTCTGAACTGGATCTCTGCAGAACTTCAGAGTCCTCTGGTTTTCACACCATATGATGAACGGTCAATGAAACTGAATGAACGGTCAATGAAACTGAATGCCCAAAGAAGTGAGAAAATGTTGTAGCAACATAGCCTGAATTGTTATGTTTACTACCCCTCTGTACTCTGCATCGACTGAAGATAGATCAATGGCAGTTTTCTTCTTGCTCGACCAACAGATAGGCCTAGAACCAAGACAAAGTGAGTACCAGATGTGGACTTGCGATTAGTGCTATCGCCAGCCTATTCAGAATCAGTTAACCTGATGAGATCTAATGTAGAGTTTGTTGCATAATGAATCCCTAAGGTGACGGTGCCCTGTACGTATCAAAGAATACGCTTTGTAGCCTTCCAATGTAGCTCATGCGGCTCCTGCATGAACCTGGAAACTGCGCCAACTGCATAAGAGAGGTATGTTTTAGAGTGTGTGAGATAAAACAAGCTCCCCACTAGTTGTCTATATAGTGTGCTTTCAACCAGTGGAGTCTCCCCTCCATCCTCAAGTTTGACACCTAATAGGAAAGGAGTCGGAGCATACATGTAGTCTGTCATGTGAAATCTCTCAAGGAGATATCGTGCATACTTGGCCTGAGAAATTTTGATGCCTGATTCATCCTGAATAATATTGAGTCCAAGGAAGAAGTGTAGCAGACCCATGTCCGTCATCAAAAATATGTCATGTAGAATCCTCTTGACTGCAGCAATCATTGAAGTTGAGCAACCGATGATCAGAAAATCATTAACATATAGAACTAAAAGTATAAGTAAATCATTTGTCCTGAGCATGTAGACATTTGGGTCTGATTTACAACGTACAAATTTATGTGACATCAAGTAGAATTCCATCTTGGCATACCATGCCCTCGAAGCCTTCTTGAGGCCATAAAGGGACTTCTTCAATCGACAGACCAAAGATGATTCCTGCATAAATCCCTGGGGCTGATCCCTGTAGATCTCCTTAAAGAGATCACCGTGAAGAAATGAATTCCTCACATCCATCAAATGGACTTCCCAGACCTTGGTTACCACAATGGAAAGTGCCAATCGTATGGAATCTATCTACGTTACTGGAGCGAAGGTCTCATCATAGTCAATACCATGCACCTGTTGAAAGCCTTTGGCGACCAGCCTAGCTTTGTATCTGCTAATCTGTCCATCTGTTGCGCTCTTGGTCCTATAGACCCATCTGCATCTGACACGTTTCCTCCCAGAACAAAGGAGAACTAGATCCAAAGTCTGGTTCTCGTGGAGGGAGTTGTACTCCTCCTGCATGGAGGATTCTCAAAAGGGATTTCCAGCACCCTCACCATAAGATTGTGGATTTGAAGACTGAACTAGGAAAAGATGCCTGGAGGGAAATGGTTCAATGGCAGTGAGTGCAAAAAGAGTCTCCTCAAAATCATATCGAGTCTTCCTAGTGTCGGTTGGATCACCAATGAGATCCCCTTCATACTGAAGAGTAGTATGTCCCCACTTGGGCCTTTTCTCTGGCTCTACAACTGCATCTAGATGCTCTGACTCTGCATTTGACTGTAGTGACTCTGAATCTAAATAATTTGAGACCTATGAATCAAAACTCTCATATGAATTAGAGTCGGCATGTGCATGCTCATCATATCGGACAAGTGGAAGAATGAAGGTGTCTGCATGCAGCTGTTGAGGTACATGCAAGACACTTTCCTCGAATTGGACACTTCGCTCAATGATGAGTCGATCCGAGGAAAGGTCAATAAGTCTATATCCCTTCACATCGTCGAGTTAGCCAACAAAAATGAACTTAGTGCTTTGTGGATCAAGTGCCTTCCTCTTTTCAGAAAGAATCTAGGCCCATGCACGTGAACCAAAAATGTGAAAGTGGTCTTCCTTGGGGATGGGTTTTCTACTAGGAACTCCCTTAATGAGCCATCGTACTGTTCTCTACCATACTTACCACTTTCCATCATTATTCCCCTCCATTTCCTTATATCTTGGGATTTTAGGGTGTATTGATCCAAGAAGGGGTTGTCCCTCATTCTATGGGAAGAAGGGGTTGAAGGCCTGGAGGGATTGATGTTGGGTAAAAGATAAAATCCTTGTATAAATATTCTAGATTCTTCGCTCAGGGATCACCCAAGAAATCAGTGAAACACTTATCTTTGAGTAAAGGGGACCCATAATATAAATAAAGAATGATTAAAATGTTAGTTGAAGGATAGGAGGTCTCATCACGAGCCGACCTATCACATCCATGAATATCTAGTGGTATGGCATTGCCATCCTCTGATCGCCAAACCAGGGTAATGGATCTCAGTTGCATGGTTGAGAGAAAGGGGATCTCATCATGAGCCAACCTTCTCATTTTCACTAGGTGTGTGTGGGTGACATTGCCATCACCTACTCACCATGCCAAGACAGTGACCTTCAACCCCTCCTTATGCAATATTGAAAGAAAGATTAAAGGAAATAGATGGGCTTGGAAAAAGTGCATTGTGGGTGAAGGTACCACACACCCTCTAGAAAGGTACCACACACTAGGACCCCTTGTATGCCATGAGCCCTATTCCCATTTAGTCTTGACCCCAACCACTTCATCCACTTTACATGGCTTAGAGAGGGTTGTCTTGGAAAATCTCCTTGACCTAGGGAAAGATCTACCCAATAGGACACCTCATCAACCCTCTCATATTCAAGCTTGACAAGTCGCAGAGTGTCTTTGAGAAATTAATTGTTGGATATAGTGATATTTGATGCACATGCTTAGATGGATTATTTATTTATTGGATTCACTTATCATGATGTTATGACTTGAGATACTTGGAGGGCATGCTCATTTGTCTTTGCAGAACGTAGTTGGTGGACAGTTTTGCGAGAACAATCCTAGCTTGGGATTCCATGGGGCTGGAAGCCCATAGGTTGGATGCCAAGGGCCTGCATGCTCGGATGAAAAAGATCATACTTGGAAGGCCTTGATAATGACTTGGACGACATAGCCCATCCCTCACTTGCCAAACGATTTGTCTAGGAGGGGAAAAATTGTAAATGTGTTGAACCTGCATAGAACAGATCTAACTAAACAATAATATACACATTTGCAGAGAGAATTTGAGAAAGAAGAAGAAGGAGAGAAAGAATAGAAGAATTTTCATTAACCGTAATGAATAATGAATAATTTACACATTATATACTTTGTATAACTCAATGAGTGCACACGGGAGAAGAACCAATGCACCATAGTGGTGGTCTAGAGTGATCTAGACACACACCATCAGTTACGGGAGTGAACTACCACCTAGTCTAGTCTCTCAGACAGTTACGAAAGTGAATTGCAACCTAGATGAGTTAACTAGTCAATTAGTCTTCAGTTAACTGACTGAACAGAGAGTAGCGAGGAGTAGATCAGGGAATCAAGGGTATTGTGTCAGTCTAGTGATGATCCCAAGGCAAGGTGCACATTATTTGGTGATGATCACAATGTTGCATGGTGACAAAACCAATGCAACATCTAAAATAAACTCAACAAGTCAAATTGAAGTGTCAACTTAGAGAGAATATTCTCCAGGTGGAATATTCTCCCCTAAAATATAGGAGACTAGACAATGACTAATTAAAAAAGGAAAAACCTTAGGAAAAAAAAATCTTAGGTGTGTGTGAAGTAACTCAAACACCACCCTTGAACATCACTATGGTGAAAATAAAGAATGGGTCCCGGCAACGAGGCCATGTTAGGTACCCAAATACAAAAGATACACTGAAATAAAGTGAGAAAAGAGGGAAAACTTCATGGGAAAAACCCCCCCTCAAGATACAATGTATGTAAAAAGAAGAACTACAGTTGCTAAGAAATTGTGTCCTTCACTCCAAGACGACTTCGCAAAGAATGGAACTTCTGCTCAGTGAAGGTCTTGGTGAAGATGTATGTCGTATGTTCAGCTAAAGGACAAAACTATAAGTCGATGATCCCCTCATGTACTAAGTCCTGGATGTAGTGCATGTGGATCTCAATGTGCGTCATCCGCTGCCTCTGAACTAGATCTCTGCAGAAATTCAGAGTGCTCTGCTTTTCACACGAGATGATGATCGGCCGATGAAACTAAATGCCCAACTAAGTGAGAACATTTTGTAGCCACATAGCCTGAAATGTTATGTTTACTACCCCTATGTACTCTGCATCGGCTGAAGATAGATCAATGGCAGTTTTCTTCTTGCTCAATCAAAAAATAGGCCCAGAACCAAGACAAAGTGAGTACCAGATGTGGACTTGCAATCAGTGCTATCGCCAGCCCAGTCAGAATCAATAAACCTGATGAGATCTAGTGTACATTATGTTGCATAATGAATCCCAAAGGTGATGGTGCCCTGTACGTATCGAAGGATACGCTTTGCAGCCTTCCAATGTAGCTCATGCAGCTCCTTCATGAACCTAGAAACTGTGCCAATTGCATAGGAGAGGTCTGGTATGGAGTGTGTGAGATACAACAAGCTCCCCACTAGTTGTCTATACAATGTTCTTTCAACCAGTGGAGTCTCCCCGCCATCCTCAAGTTTGACTCTTGATTGGAAAGGAGTCGAACCAGACTTGCAGTCTGTCATGTGAAATCTCTCAAGGAGATCTCGTGCATACTTGGCCTGAGACAGTTTGATGCCTAATTCATCGTGACTGATATCGATTCCAAGGAAGAAGTGTAGCGAACACATGTCTGTCATCAAAAATATGTCATGTAGAATCCTCTTGACTGCAGAAATCGTTGAAGTCGAGCAACCGCTGATTAGGAAATAATTAACATACAGAACTAAAAGTACAAGTGATTCATCCGTCATGAGCATGTTTACATTTAGGTCTGATTTACAATGTACAAAGTTTTGTGACATCAGTTAGGATTCCATCTTGGCATACCATGCCCTCGAAGCCTTCTTGAGGCCATAAAGGGACTTCTTCAGTCGACAGACCAAAGATGAGTCCTGCATAAATCCCTGGGGTTGATACATGTAGATCTCCTTAGAGAGATCATCGTGAAGAAATGAATTCTTCATATCCATCTGATGGACNCCGCTGATTAGGAAATAATTAACATACAGAACTAAAAGTACAAGTGATTCATCCGTCATGAGCATGTTTACATTTAGGTCTGATTTACAATGTACAAAGTTTTGTGACATCAGTTAGGATTCCATCTTGGCATACCATGCCCTTGAAGCCTTCTTGAGGCCATAAAGGGACTTCTTCAGTCGACAGACCAAAGATGAGTCCTGCATAAATCCCTGGGGTTGATACATGTAGATCTCCTTAGAGAGATCATCGTGAAGAAATGAATTCTTCACATCCATCTGATGGACTTCCCACCCTTGGTTACCACAATGGCAAGTGCCAATCGTATGGAATCTATCTACATTACTGGAGAGAAGGTCTCATCATATTCAATACCATGCACCTGTTGAAAGCCTTTGGCGACCAGCCTGTTGTATCTGTTAATCTATCCATCCATTGCTCTCTTGGTCCTATAGACCCATCTGCATCTGAAAAGTTTCCTCCCAGAACGAAGGGGAACCAGATCCCAATTCTGGTTCTCGAGGAGGGAGTTTTACTCCTCCTGCATGGAGGATTCTCAAAAGGGATTTCCAACAGCCTCGCCATAAGATTGTGGATTTGAAGACTAAACTAAGAAAAGATGTCTGGAGGGAAATGGTTCAGTGGTAGTGAGTGCAATAGGAGGCTCCTCAAAATTAGATCAAGTCCTGCTAGTGTCGGTTGGATCACCAACGAGATCCCCTGCATCCTGAAGAGTAGTATGTCCCCACTTGGGCCTCTACTCTAGATCTGCAACTACATCCGGATGCTCTGACTCTACATCTGACTGTAGTGACTCTGAATCTAAATCATTTGAGACCTATGAATATAAACACTCATATGAAGAAGAGTCAGCATGTGCATGCTCATCATATCGGACAGGTGGAAGAATGAAGGTGTCTGCATGCGGCTGTTGAGGTACATGCGAGACACTTTCCTCAAATTGGACACTTCGCTCAATGATGATTCGGTCCAAGGAAAGGTCAATAAGTCTATATCCCTTCACACCGTCGGGTTAGCCAACAAAAATGCACTCGATTCTCTGTGGATCAAGTGCCTTCCTCTTTTCAAACGGAATATGGGCCCATGCACATGAACCAAAAATGCAAAAGTTTGCTTCCTTGGGGATGGTTTTGCTACTAGGAACTCCCTTAATGAGCCATCGTATTGATCTCTACCATACTTACCACTTTCCATCATTATTCCCCTCCATTTCCTTATCTCTTGGGATTTTAGGGTGTATTGACCCAAGAAGGGGTTGTCCCTCATTCTATGGGAAGAAAGGGTTGAAGGCATGGAGGGATTGATGTTGGGTAAAAGATAAATTCCTTGTATAAATATTTTAGATGCTTCGCTCAGGGATCACCCAAGAAATCAGTGAAATGCTTATCTTTGAGTAAAGGGGACCCAAAATACAAATAAAGAATGCTTAAAAGGTTTGTTGAAGGATAGGAGGTCTCATCACAAGCCGACCTATCACATCCATGAATATCTAGTGGTATGGCATTGCCATCATTTGATCGCCAAACCAGGGTAATGGATCTTAGTTGCATGGTTTAGAGAAAGGGAATCTCATCACGAGCCAACCTTCTCATTTCCCCTAGGTGTGTGTGGGTGACATTGCCATCACCTGGTCACCACGCCAGGGCAGTGACCTTCAAACTCTCCTTATGCAATATTGAAAAAAATACAAAGAAAGAAAGATAAAAGGCAATTGATGGGTTTGGAAAAAGTGCATAGTGGGTAAAGGTACCACACACCCTCTACAAAGGAACCCATGAATGAGACACTACAGCCCCTTGTATGCCATGAGCCCTATTCCCATTCAGTATTGACCCCAACCACTTCATCCACTTTACATGGCTTAGAGAGGGATCTCTTGGAAAATCTCCTTGACCTAGGGAAAGATCTACCCAATAGGACACCTCATCAGCCCTCTCATATTCAAGCTTGACAAGTCACATAGTGTATTTGAGAAATCAATTGTTGGATATAGTGATATTTTATGCACATGCTTAGATGGATTATTTATTGATTGGATTCACTTATCATGATGTTATGACTTGAGATCCTTGGAGGGCATGATCATTTGTCTTTGCAGGACCTAGTTGGTGGACATTTTTGGGAGAACAAACCTAGCTTGGGCTTCCATGGGGCTACAAGCCCACAGGTTGGATGTCAAGGGGAACCATATCCCTAGTCTTGTTCTCGAGGAGGGAGTTGTACTCCTCTTTCTTGGAGGATTCTCAAAAGGGATTTCCAGCACCCTCTCCATAAGATTGTGGATTTGAAGACTGAACTAAGAAAAGATACTTGAAGGGTAATGGTTCAGTGGAAGTGAGTGCAACAGGAGGCTCCTCGAAATCAGATCGATTCCTCCTAGTGTCAGTTGGATCACCAATGAGATCCCCTGCATCCTGAAGAGTAGTATGTCCCCACTTGGGCCTTTTCTCTGGCTCTTCAACTGCATCTGGATGCTTTGACTGTAGTGACTCTGAATCTAAATCATTTGAGACCTCTGAATCAAAACTATTATCTGAAGAAGAGTCAGCATGTGCATGTGCATCATATCGGACAGGTAGAAGAATGAAGGTGTTTGCATGCGGTTGTTGAGGTACATGTGAGACACTTTCCTTGAATTGGACACTTTGCTCAATGATGAGCCGGTCTGAGGAAAGGTCAATAATTCTATATCCCTTCACATTGTCAGATTAGCCAGAAAAAATGCACTCAGTGCTCTGTGGATCAAGTGCCTTCCTCTTTTTAGAGGAAATATGGGCCCATACACGTGAACCAAAAATGTGAAAGTGGGTCACTTCCGGTTTGAGGCTGCTCCAAGCCTCGTAGGGGGTCTTATCCTTGATAGATCTATAAGGAGATCTGCTTTTTATGTATGTTGCACAATTAAGTGCTTTGGGCCATAGTCTTTGTGGTAGTCACTTTGCATGCAGCATGCAATATGCCATCTCCTTTAGAGATCTTTTTTTCCGCTCAGCAACTTTGTTTTGTTGCGGATTAAAGGGAATTGTATCATGCAACTGATTCCCTGCCTCGTGGCAAAGATTATGGATCTCATGATTTACATACTCTCCCCCATTATCAGTTTGGAGGACTTTGATCTTCTTTTCGAACTGTTTCTCAACCAAATCTTTGAAATCTTTGAGGTGTTGAAAGACCTCGGATTTTTTCCTGAGAACGTAGATCCATGTAAAACGTGAGAAATCATCAAAGAAAATGAGAACAAACCTTGCTTTGCTGATGGATGGATGCGGAAAATAACCCATAAGGTCACTATGGATTATATATAAAGGTGTGAAATCTCGTTGAGACTTTCCTTTGTCGAATTTCTCTTGAGGGTGTCTTCCAAGAACACATCTCTCACATACTCCCTTGGAGAAATGGATGTACGGTATACCATCAACTAATCTTTGCTCGCTAAGTTGTTGCATGTATCTGAAATTCAAATGTCAAAACCTTTTGTTCCATATCCTACTACTTTCATCAGCATGAGTAAGCAGTAAAGCAAAATCAGGTTCAATGAATTCAGAAAATGTATACATTCTAGACTGATCATTTACCTCATTAGTAGCAACCCTGGAGTTGGTTTGCATGTCGTAGATGTCTAGGGAATTTGGTGTGAATATGACTTTCTTTCCAGTGTCAGAATTCTTCATATAATACATGGAGATAAGGTTGACGGAAAGTTTGGGAATGTGCAACACATTCTCGAAACTTATGTTGGTGAGCTCAATCCTTCCTTTGTCGGTGACTTTGACAGAAGAGTTGTCCCCCATCAGAATAGGAGAACCTTTGCATGCATCCAATGAATAATATATTACTTTTGAGGTATCCATGTGATATGATGCTCATGAATCAACAATCCAAGCATCGGGAGAGGAGTTGATGGAAATCAAGGCATGGTTAGAATTGTCTTTCTTGGAATTTGGATCTTCTGGCTTCTTCTTGTTAACCTCGGGAATGTGATCTCCAAGGTTGATTTGGTGAAGTATTTGAGACATTAGATCTATTTTTTTTCTCATGCATGTGGATTCTAGATGGAATCTTTTGTGACAGTATGTGCATTTATCCCCTTTTCTTCCCTTTTCCCCTTTAGATCTGAAGGCATCGGTGAAGGGTTTTGTGTACCCTTCCTTCTTCAGATTTGCATGATCTTTTTGTTTATCTTTATCTTTAGATTTATGATATTTGTGTCTGCCATATTTCACATTGAGTGCATGCGCCCTTGGGCCTTTGATTGTGCCCATGTTGATGAGCTTGGTTTTCTCTTGTGTCAGGGATTCGATAAAGTCCTCAAGAGAAGGCATATTCCAGGTGGCTCCAGAGGTGAATATGATAGAATAGAATGCGGATACGAATACATAGAATTCAGGACCAAGATTGGAGAGAATGGTGAGAACCATTTGTTTCTCCTCCATCGATTTATCAACCCCGCAAGCTTTGAGTTACAACAGTAAATCCTTGAATTTTGTAAAGAAATCTTGGATATTGTCGAAGCTTTTTGAATCCAATGTGAGAAGTTCCACCTCCAGCATCTATCCCCTCATCTCATCATGTTTTCCAAAGAGCCCTTCCAATGTCGTCCAGGCTTCATTGGGAGTCTTGCAGGAAGATATGTGAAAAAGGAGATCGGGAGAAATAAGACTGCAAATTGTTCTTAGTGCCTCATCCATGTGATTTAAGTACTTGGATTTTTCTATGGCTTATGTCAGTTATGTATCTGTATTCAAGGTTAACCTATACAACCCTCTGGTTTAGAGATGTATGGCTATTTCATCCTTCCATGCAAAATAGTTGTAAGGTGTAAGAATGAATTCTTTTTGGAAATCCATCTTTTTGATGTCTTCAACCTTTTGTACCTACAAAAAAATTTGGTGTAGCTTTTGCTTAGCAGTCTATCAGCTTTGATACCATGTAAATGTGTTGAACCTACACAGAATAGATCTAGCTAAACAATAATACACAAATTTGCAAAGATAAATTGAGAAAGAAGAAGGAGAGAAAGGATAGAAGAATTATCATTAACCGTAATGAATAATGAATAATTTACACATGATATACTATGTATAACTCAATGAGTGTGCACTCGAGAAGAACCAATGCGCCATAGTGGTGGTCTAGAGTGATTTGGACACACACCAGCAGTTATAGGAGTGAACTGCCACCTAGTCTAGTCTCTCAGGCAGTTACGGGAGTGAACTTCCACCTAGCTAAGTTAACTAGTCAACTATTCTTTAGTTAACTAACTGAATAGAGAGTAGTGAGGAGTAGATCAGGGAATCAAGGGTAATGCACCTATCTGGTGAGGATCCCAAGGCAAGTGCGCATTCGCTAGTGATGATCCCAATGTTGCATGGTGACAAAACCAATCCAGCATCTAAACCCAACTCAATTAGTCAAATTGAAGTGTCAAATGAAATAGAATATTCTCCAAGTGGAATATTCTCCCCTAAAATATAGGAGACTGGATAATGACTAATTAAACAAGGAAAAACCTTAGGAAAAAGAAATCCTAGGTGTGTGTGAAGTAACTCCAACAAAAATGTCATCTTTTTGAGCTTGACGTCATGTGTGGGGAACTAGGGCTTGGTGATGAGGTGTCACTCATTTGACACATGGATGTTTTGAAGAAAAGAGGTCTTCACCATCTTCACCATGATGAGATTGTTTATATGCTTGACATGTGGCCTTTGGAGGCCTACACATGCTTCTCCAACACCAACGACCTTCTCCTAGCACTAAAACATCCCCTAAAGGGGTGACGTCCATATAAATTAGGGTTTTATTTGTGCAAAAAGTGAAATTTTAAATGAATTGTTTAATATTACTTTGTTAAGGGGGAAATATTAGGGTTGTTGACCCCTATTCTTGTGGTTTTCCCATTAATTTGTGGACAAGTCATCTTGGTGACATTTTGTATAAATAAGAGATCATAACATCTAATCTTAGCATCAATCTCCCTCATTGTGAGAAGTATTTGTCTGAAATTTTCGCTATCTTTGGTAAGATTGTCTCTTTTAGCTCTTTTTTATCGTTATATCTTGATGTTATGGTTAATGGGAGTGATGTGCTAGCCTTGGAAGGATTTTCTCTTGCTATTGTGGTGGATTATCTTGGCATTTTTCCTTGTATTGGTATGGTTTTTACTCTCATGCTATCATTTTCTTCAATTCAAGGTTATTCTGCTAGGAGCTAGGTGGGAAGTATAAGGGCATATACCCCCACCATAGTCTTCATCACTTTATGCTTCATATTATTGGTTAGACAAGGGTTTTCTAAGAGAAGTACAAGGGCATACACCCTCTTAACTTAAACCCTAGCTAGAGAAACTTGCCTTGGGAAGTAAAAGGGCTTACACCCCCAAGGAGGTAGCTTCTCTAGTTCTTTCTTTTCATGACCCCATTAGCCCAATAATTAAGGAACTATTCATACATTTTTTTTGCATTGGAGATATAAAATCATTGCCTTGGGAAACAAAGATTTTGGTCTTTTGAAAGGTTTCTTGCTTGAAGTTGTTTTTCCTCATAGAGAAGAGTATTCCCCTACTGGGGAGTCCCCTCTCTCCCACTACTTTAATTGTTGTTACAAATTTTAACCTACAACCATTAGGGTTGTATAACCCTAGCTACTAACACTCTTTTAACTCCTAAACTAACCCTAGACTAGCTCTCTAACTTCACTCACCTAGTCTACTAAATAGGGCACACCTTTTGGGCTACTTCTTGGCACTTTTCCATGGTTGATTTTGTTGTTGCATACCATTGAATACCACAGCCACAAGGCTTCAATTTTCTGCAGAAAATATATGTTACAACAGCTTGCTTTATTCATCCTTAAAGTGCCATTTTCCGGTCATACTTGATTGCTATAATTATTGATGATATTGTTGATTGATATTATGCTTTACATGTTTATTTGAATGTCCTACTTGTTGATATAAATTGTCATATATTTCGACAAATTAGGGACAACAATATTAACTTGTTGATCCATACTAACATATATCATTGCAAGTTGGATTCTCTTGTGTTTCGGGCAGGTACAATCATCCAGAGAAGTAATATGCCTTTGGGGAAGCAATCAGTTGATTTACGCGGCATATCCTCCCACCTTTCACTCCACTTGGACTTGACCTCTAGGGTCTTCACTTCCATTTATTTCCATCTCCATCTCAATCCCCCTAGGGTCACCGGAATTGCCTCCTTAGAGTGACCTAGTCACCCTTGAAGTGTGGTACCTACATCGAGGTGACATTGGCTGTAGGATTCCCAAGTTATAGCACTTTCCTCATAGTTGGGTCGGGATTTTTCCAACCTACAACTTGCACTATAACATTTTGGCATCGTTTCCGAGGAAGATTTTGAATCTTGCTCATACCCTAACGTCACTTTGATAAGCTATCCCAGAGCCTTTCCCTTAGCTTACCTAGCGACTCCACCCGAGGGAATTTCCCTTTCCACCTTTATTGATGATTTCATTTTGAAACTCATCTAGCGACTCCACCTTCCCAGAATCCTTCTTTCCCCAAACCTTTTCCCCTAGGAATGTCAAGCCTTCTAAGGTTTACCAAAGAATGCCTCCTATCAAGTCTCTCGTTGCTAAAACCCTTTTCCATAATACCCTTCCTCTTGTTCCAATGGATCTCCCTTGGGCAAGGGACCTCTACAAACCCCTTAACATGGCCAATATCCAAGGTTACCCTAACAAAATGCCAACAAAAGTCAATAAGTGGTTGCCAAAATTCCCAGGAAACAATGTGATAAATGTCAAAGACCACATTTATGTTATGGGTCGGGATATCGACAATGCAGGTATTGATCATGAAGATGTGGCCATGAGACTATTCGCTTCATCATTGACTGAAGAATCCCTTGATTGGTTCAAAGGACTCATTGATAATCATATCACATCCTATGATGTTTTCTCCAAGTTATGCAAGAGAAGATGGTCGAAAAAAACAGATGGTGGGACACTTTGGACTCAATTCAATCAATTAAAGAAAAAGAAGAATGAAACTGTGAGGGAATTCATTTCCATATTTGACAGGTTGTACAATCAAATTCCAACAAATTATCATCCTACAGCATCATCAGCTTGTCTCATTTACATGAATGTCTTTGAAGGACAGTTTTGATACATTCTTAAAGATAAAAATCCCACATCATTAGCAGAGACTAAAGAGTTCAGTGTCGACATTGAAGAAATATCCTTTATTCAAAAATAGAAACTTTTTAGTACCCTCATAACAAGATAGAATCAAGGACGAAGGTTTCCAACAATAGTGTTCATGATCTGATTGCTCTCCTGACTTAGAAGATAGAACAAATGAATACTCAGTTTGTTCAGGTGAATAATCATCTTATGAACTATATGACTACAATGGAAATAAATCAATCTTCTCCCAGACCTCAGTTTGTCAAACATCAAAGAGATTCCACCAGTTGGAAACCAAGACCTCAATGAGAGGCAAAGGTCCCAAAGAATTTGAAACTTGTTGGGACAGTTGATATAGAATCTTGGTGTCTCCCATGCCAAGAACCCCACAGGGAAGACGAGTGTCCCCAACAAGACAAATATTATCCTGATGATATAAACTTCATAATTTGCAATCTCAACGATGAGCAGGTTACTCAAGAACAAATCAATGAAGCCAGAAGAATATGAGAAATAGAGGAGAGACTATGGGCCTTAAGTAAATTGACAGATGATTAGAAGAAAGAATTGAGGAGGAGGGAAATCCTAACATATAGAAGAAAAAATTATTTAGCCCCTCCATCACAGCATAATACTCCTCTTCCATCAGTAGAAAAGGTGGCTCCACCACTTCCATCATCGGTATGTGAGTTGTTTCCTAATCCAACTCCTACAGATGACATTCAGTTGAATATAGATGTTGCAAACATGTTTGGAAAACTGAATATGACGGTCCCAGTGACAGAGATGTGTAAGATCCCTTCCATAAAAAGGGAAATTTTGAGGATATTATAGGTGCCAACTGAGAAGGAGGATCCTCCCATCATTTTGAATACTATGTATCTCGATCGACCAAGAGACAAAATCCCTCCCTTCTATCTTTCATTAGGCATGAATGGCCTTTGCTTGAACAACTACATGCTTGATTCAGGGGCCTCAACAAATTTCAATTCATTGAAGGTGATGAAACAACTTGGTTTGAAGACAACCTGACCTTATGGAAATGTTTGTGGTATTGATTCAAGAAGAGTTGAGGTCTTGGGAGTATGTGAAGAAATTGAGGTATTTTTGATAGATTTTCCACATATCAGTGTCCTCATAGACATATTGGTGATCGATGTTATTGATTCCTGGGGGATGCTCTTGTCAAGAACCTGGTCCTCGACCCTTGGAGGTTTCCTTAACATGAACCTTACACCTGCATATATTCTCATGGGCGATGGCACGTATGAGATCTTACATAACAGGGAAAAGAAAAATACACATGTGATGGATTTGAGGGGCCCTAACTATGCTAGTGAACACTACCATGATATGCCTCCATAAGTTATTGAGTATGATCCATCTAAGTTACCCTTCATGCAGGAATATTCCATAGAGATGTTTCTCTCGTGGACAGATAAAAAGAAGACTGCAAAGTACCATGGGAAGGAGTTGGGATCTATCCCTATTATACAAGAAGAAGATGAGAAACATGAAGAAATCATCAAAGAAATAGTCCACGCAGAGCTTCCATGCGATGAGAATACACCTTACATAAATTTCAATGAAGGAATTATTGTGCTCATTTGGGACAAAAGAAAGGGCAAGCCGAGATATGACCAAAAAGACAAAAATTCATGGTTTGGCCCTTACATCATCAAGAAGAAGTATGACAAAGAAAGGTATTATCTGACAGCATTAGACGGGAGAAATATGCCACTACCGGTAGATGGGTCTCTTCTCCAACCTCACACCCAGGTCATGTGACTTCTTTAGGGACTGTTCCTCAGGTAAGTAGGTAAGTCATTTTGATTCCCTGCATTTGTATCTTGATTTCTCATACTAGATTTAGATGCATTTCATTTTCATTTTTCTCTACTTGCAATTTGATTTCATGCTTAGTTTAGAATTTTTTTTGAAAAATGTCAAAATTTTCTTTGTCTAGCGTACTTGGTTTTTTATGATCATATGAGAACAATGATGAGTAGGTCATCCTGCACTTGACAGTTTGATGTTTCCTTGTAGGCACAATTCTACCAGGAGATGTTGTGGTTCTCATGCACTCTATGGCGAGCACATGTCCCCAAGAAGGAGCCAGATGTTATCCCCATTTTGTGGATAACTAAGGAGATTATGTTTCAAGGCCCTCGAGTTGGAGATATGGAGTGTCGAGAGACTACATGACCAGCAGTACCCTTTTGCACAGATGGAAACCCCCCTCACCACCACAGATGGTCACATATTTCCAGATGGCATCCACCACATCAGTTGGTTTCCAGAAGGCAAGGCCTTGCTCCATGAGGTACAAGTCAGTATTATGGTGAGCATCATTTCAATGCTTGGACATTATGATTTTTTCCCTGCTTCACCTTGGTGGTTAACATTGTGCCCTAGTAAGTGATCTTCCTTGGGGATGGGTTTGCTACTAGGAACTCCCTTAATGAGCCATCATACCATTCCTGACCATACTTACCACTTTCCATCATTATTCCCCTTCATTTCCTTATCTCTTGGGATTTTAAGGTGTATTGACCCAAGAAGGGGTTGTCCCTCATTCTATGGGAAGAAGGGGTTGAAGGCCTGGATGGATTGATGTTGGGTAAAATATAAAAGCCTTGTATAAACCTTCCAAATGCTTCGCCCAGGGATCACTCGAGAAAGCAGTGAAACGCTTGTCTTTGAGTAAAAGGGACCCACAATATAAATAAAGAATTCTTAAAAGGTTAGTTGAAGGATAGGAGGTCTCATCACGAGTCAGCCTATTACATCCATGAATATCTAGTGGTATGGAATTTCCATCATCTGGTCACCAAACCAGGGTAATGGCTCTCAGTTGCATGGTTGAGAGAAAGGGGGTCTCTGTAAGGTAGCTAGAGAGGTGGTGAAGGGGCCCAGAGGGCCCATAGTGATGATAGTGGAGACCATTCAATGTAAGGTGGACTAGGTCCACTATATTATTAAATAAATCCCACTATGGTAGTTAGATATAATAAATGGGTAGTTAGATATAATAAATGTAAGAGGACTTCTTAGAAGGTTCTACTTCTAGAAGATTTCTCCTCTAGAATGTTCTTAGGTGATGGTAGCACTATATAAAGGGGTTCAAGCAA
>SNQJ01S0000213.1:219137-249277 GCA_010110895.2 Picea sitchensis | reverse complement strand
TTACGAGTCATCAGAAGTTTTCTTCATCAGCAACATCATCATTCTCGAAAGAATGCTATCATCATCTGCATCAAATATGTATCAGTAAAAATGATGCATCATCACAGCACTAGGTTGGCACATCACAATACTACACTAGCTCAATGTCACAGCGGTTAAGCTGGTAGCTCAGTGTCAGTCACATCTTTCTTTACATATAACAACTAAGTCAGAAGTAAGTAATATCATCATCTCACTTTACATCTAACAACTAGGTCAGAAGCAAGGAATCACAGTGTCATGCTTTACGTCTAACAACTAGGTCAGAAGAATGACTCATCTTGTTTTACGTATAACAACGAGGTCAGAAGCAAGGAACACATCAACATATCTCTTTACATATAACAATGAGGTCAGAAGCGAGGAATCATCTTTCTTTACATCTAACAACTAGGTCAGAAGCAAGAAATCAACGGTGTTATGCTTTACGTCTAACAACGAGGTCAGAAGCATGACTCATCTTGCTTTACGTCTAACAATGAGGTCAAAAGAAAGGATCACACAGCGTCATGCTTTACGTCTAACAGCGAGGTCAGAAGCATGAATCATCTTGCTTTACGTCTAACAGCGAGGTCAGAAGCAAGGATCACATGGCGTCATGCTTTACGTCTAACAGTGAGGTCAGAAGCATGACTCATCTTGCTTTACGTCTAACAATGAGGTCAGAAGCAAGGATCACACAGCATCATGCTTTACGTCTAACAGCGAGGTCAGAAGCATGACTCATCTTACTTTACGTCTAATAGCGAGTTCAAAACCATGACTCATCTTTCTTTACGTCTAACAGCGAGGTCAGAAGCAAGGAATACATCTACTCCCCCTTTCAGGGAGGGTCATTTCGGAAAATACCAAGCTTATCTCGAAAGTGTTCAAACTTTACATGAGATAGAGGCTTAGTCAACACATCAGCAACCTATTCATCTATGCTAATGTATTGGAGCTTCAAGGCTCCTCTCTATACCAAGTCGTGGATGAAATGATAGCAGATCTCTATGTGCTTCGACCTGTCATGGAACACAGGATTCTCTGTCATTTTAATGCAGCTTTGATTGTCACATAGAATCGTAGTTGCTCTCATCTCCAAATCAAATAGGCCTGTCAGCAACTTTCGAAGCCATATAGCTTCACAACTAGCAGAACATGCGGCAATGTAAGCAAGTGAGTTGTGTGTTTGAAGTGAGGCGCTAGCCTCTTATTTATACAAGACTAGCATGTGTGAAAGGTCACAACTGGCAGGGCCGACCTCTCACTCTGGGTGGGTAAACCCACCTTTAATTAATTCTGGGTCTTCCATAATAACTGTTGGGGCCGAGTTCTTATTTTTCCCTTTGTAATTGTCTGATGACAAATCTGTAAAAGGGGATTTGGTCCTTATACAATTACCGGCATGATTAATCCTCGATGGGGATTAATCCAGTAACAAAAATAATAATAATGACATGATTAATCCTCAATGGGGATTTAATCCAATAATAAAATAATAATAAGAATGCTCTTCGCAATTACATTATTTCAACAAAATACATGTTACAACAACGTGTTTTATTCAACCTTAAAGTTCTTTTTTTCTGGTCATACTTGATTGCTATACATATTGATGATATTGTTGATTGATATTATGCTTTATATGGTGATTTGAATGTCTTACTTGCTGATATAAACTGTCATCTATTGTTGCAAATTAGGGACAGCAAGTTTAACTTGTTGATACATACTATCATATATCATTGCAAGTTGGATTTTCTTGTGTCTCGGGCAGGTACAATCATTTGGAGAAGTAATATACCTTTGGGGCAACAAATACCTTAAATTACAAGGCATCTCCTCCCACCTTTCACTCCACTTAGACTTGACCTCTAGGGGTTTTCCTTCCATTTCTTTACATCTCCATATCAATCCTCCTAGGGTCACCGAGATCGCCTCCTTAGAGTGACCCAGTGACCCTTGAAGTGCGGGACCTACACCGAGGTGGCATTGGGTGTAGGATTCCCAAGTTATAGCACTTGCATCGTAGTTGGGTCAGGATTTTCCCAACCTACAACTTGCGTTATAACAAGGTGATAAAGCAAGGACTGCACAGTGTTCAGTAAGCTATGACAGTGGAGGACATAGGTAGAAATGTTCTAAGGATTTACGTAGCATTGGATAACAAGGAAGTTGAGTTCCAATCACACATTATCGAGGTGGAAGGTAAGATTAATGACCAACCCATTGTTATTTTAATTGCCTCATGATCTAGTCATAGTTGTCTACATCCTAATATGGTGGAAAGATTCCATTTGTCAAGAAGCAATATTGGAAAATCTTGGTTGGTGCAGTTAGGTACAAGAGAAAAAAGAAAAATTATTGAGGTGGTTAAGGCATGTCCAATGGAGATAAATGCACTGTGCACAAAGGCTGATTTGAATATCATACCTTTGGGTTTGTACAATTGCCTCATCGTTATGGATTGGTTGGATGAACATCATGTTGTTTTGGACTATTACAATAAGGCATTCACTTGATTGGATGAGCAAGGAAATTTGAGAACAATTCAAGAAATTCCAAGGGTTGTGACTATCATGGAAATTTCAGTGTTACAATTGAAGAAAATTTACAGGAAAGGATGTCAAGTATTTGCAGCGCACATGGAAGAGGCACCTAAGGATAAAGTGTCAAGTGCAGAAGACTGCGCAGTATTGAAAGAGTAAGAGGATGTCTTTAAAGAGATACCAGGATTGCCTCCGAAAAGAGTATTGACTTCTCTATTATGATGTCGAGAGCGGCACTTGTATCCAAGACTCCTTATAGGATGAGTACGTCAGAACTGAAGGAGTTGCAGATGCAACTTAAAGAGCTTCTAAAGAAGGGGTATATATGCCTAAGTGTGTCACCTTAGGGTGTGCCAATTTTTTTCGTAAAGAAGAAGGATGGTACACTGAAACTTTGTATCAATTTTAGGAAGTTGAACAATGTAACAGTAAAGAACAAGTATCATTTGCTAAGAATAGATGATCTGTTTGATCAGCGAAGGGGCGCAAGGATATTTTCCAAGATAGATCTCAGATATGGATATCATCAGCTAAAAATTAAAGAAGAAGACATCAGTAAGACTGCCTTCAAAACAAGGTATGGTCATTAAAAGTTTACAATGCTGCCATTTGGATTGTCAAATGCATCAGTTGTCTTCATGTGCTTAATGAATGGAGTTTTCAAAAGTTATTTGGATAAGTTCGTCGTCATATTTCTGGATGACATCCTTATTTACTCAAAGTATGAAGAAGAGCATGACCAGCGCTTGGGGATGGTGTTGCAGGTATTGAGGGAACATCAGCTTTATGAAAAGTTGAGAAAGTGTTCATTTTACGAGAGGTAGATTCATTACTTGAGCCATATCATTTCAGAGTAAGGAATAGATGTGGACCCACCAAAGATAAAATCCATTGAGCAATGGCCAATGGAAAGAAATTTCGTAGAAGTGTTATCCTTTATGGGTCTGGTAGGGTACTACAAAAGGTTTATTGAAGGATTTTCACAGATTGCGCATCCAATTACATATTTACAAAAGAAAGGTGCGCAATTTGAGTGGACGCTGGAGTGTGCAAGGAGTTTTCAGCACTTGAAGAGTTTGTTGACAAGTGGATCAATTTTGAGAATTGTTAATATAGATGCAGACTTCGTTGTGTGCATGGATGCATGCAAGGAAGGGCTTGGTCGAGTCCCGAGTCAAAATGAACATGTGGTATGTTACAAATCAAGGAAGTTGAAAAAGCATGAAAGGCTCTATGCTACGCATGATTTGGAATTGGAAATCATAGTGCATGCTTTGAATATGTGACGACATTATCTCATGGGTAAACTATTTGAGCTGAAAATAGACCATTGTGGTATGAAATATTTGTTTAGACAATGAAGTTTGAATGCCAGACAAAACAGGGGGTTAGGGTTTCTCAGTGAGTATGACTTTGACATAAATCATATCAGAGGAAAAGACAACAAGGTGGCTAACACACTCAGCAGGAGGGTGCATGAGATGCATGCAACAGCCATTAGCATGTATAAATTGGATTTATGTGACACAAATTTGGAAGTTGTCAAATCAGATATGCGCTATATGGATATAAGTACGAGTTTACAGCAGGGTATGTCGCAGCAGAAATTTGAAGGTTGAGCTAAGAGAGGATGGGATCCTCATGTATAGACGCAGATTCTATGTACCGAATGATCAGGAGTTGAAAGGCATGATATTGTTAGAGATGCATAAGGTTCCGTATGTTGGACATCCAGGTTACCAGAAAACCATTGTCGCAGTCAAGAAGCAATACTTTTGGCCAGGTATGTAAAAGGAAGTTATGGGTTTTATTGTCAAATGTATTGAACGTCAGAAGGTCAAGGTTGAGCACAGACATCCAGTTGGTTTGTTGCAACCTTTGCCCATTCTTGAGTGGAAGTGGGAAGTTGTGACTATGGAATTCATAACTAAGTTGCCTAGGAATGTTAAGCAGCGTGATTCTATCATGGTGGTGGTGGACAATCTTACTAAAAATGCCCATTTTATTCCAGTGAAGTTAGCGCACAAGGTAGTCGACATTGTTGAGATTTACATGTGAGAAATTGCCAAGGTGCATGGTGTACCTAAGACAATTGTGTCTGAGAAAGATTCCAAATTCACCTCGAACTTTTGGAAAGGACTATTCAAGGGATTTGGAACAAGTCTAAATTTCAACACATCATATCACCCCGAGACAGATGGTCAGACCGAGAGGGTAAATCGAGTGATTGAAGACACGTTGAGGATGTATGTCATTGATAAGCCACTGAAATGGGAAGACTACTTGCATTTTGTAGAGTTTTCTTACAACAATGGGTATCGGGTATCTCTGAAAATGAACCCATTTGAAACACTTTATGGTAAAAAGTGCAACACGCCAGTTCGTTGGGATAACCAAGCAGACCACGTAGTAGTTGGGGCATAATTGCTTTGGAAATGGAGGAGCAGATGGTAAAGATAAGGCAGATTCTAAAGGTTGCCCAGGACAGGCAGAAAAATTACATAAATAAAGGGAGAACCCACAAAGAATTTAAAGTGAGTGATCATGTGTTTTTAAAATTGAAGGTCGAGCGCAGTTCCCTGAAGTTGGGAAAGTGTTCTAAGTTAGCAGCACGCTATTGTGGGCCATTTGGAATCCTAAAGAAGATTGGTCTTGTCCCTTATATGCTTGCAATGTCTACGTACTTATGTATTCATAATTTTTTCCATGTGTTATTGCTTAAGAAGTATGTACTTGATACTAATCATGTCTTTCATTGGAATGTGATTTAGGTGGAGCCGGAAGGTGGATTTCAAGTTTGATTGGTTTGCATTATGGATCAAAAAATCAAGTACCTATGGAATCGAGCCATGGAGTTGATAAAGATTCATTAGACCTGGAATGATCCTGAGGATGCAACCTGGGAGCAGGAGGATATTATACGAGAAGATTATCCTCATCTTTTTAAAAAAAATGAAGTATTGTATGTACATGAGTATATGATGCACTAAGGACAATGCATAAATAAGGGGGAGGGGACTGCAATGTCCATGATTTTAAACCCTTTGTAATTGTACATATAGGTTGGTGAGTCATTGGAACCAAGTATAAATGTAATGTACATTTAGGTTGGTGAGTCGTTGACACCCATTTTTGGTGTGCGCGCATCTGAGTAAGTGCGCGGAGAAATGTTATCAAAGACAGAATGCACACATTTTATGTGTTGTGCGCACCTGGGTAAGTGTGCACATTGCACTGTGTTGCACGCAGTTGGGTTAGTGCATGGGAATGACTAGAAATGTGCGTAGAACTAAGTTATATGTGTGTGTGTGTGTGTGTGTGTAATGGGGCCAAAGATTCGGTGTGATTATGAGACTGGTAAGTCGAAACGCAAATAGACCAGTGCATCTATCCATGTAAACATAATCATGGTTATTAATATAATATTACATCGTTGCACGCAAACAAACTCAGACGAAAAGAGATTGAAGTCAACTCCACTGGAAAAGGGAAAAGGGGGTGAGTCGTAGGTCTTGGGAAATATTTTATAATATTTTTGGAAAAGTATAATGTTAGATATAACTATTTATCCTAAGTTCCCGAGGGTAGGAAACGGGTCACCAAGTGGCTTAAAACTACTCTTGAAGGTGACAAATGTCAAGAGGAAGGCATGCAATATATATCGTTGGCCTTGGTGTATTTTGGGCATTATTATTTGCATGAGATATTATCCATTATTAGGGGAGATTTGGATGTTGCAGGCAAAGTTTGATTATTACCTTATCTGCCCATAAAAGCTTGTAAGGAGTTGTGGGCATTGTAACCGGAATTATGTTGTCAAGGATTTGGGTTGAAAGACCATGAGAAGTCTCTCTGTGTGAGAGATTGGTTGTTGTGGAGTGGTTGTCAGACCCGTGAGTATACTTTCCAGGTGAGATTTTTGTTGAAATTTTCTCCCTAGTGCGTTGAGCATTGGTCCCAAGGCTCAAAGATTTCTTATCCAGCTTGTTGTCGATAACCCTGGAAAGGGAAGTGGGATAGTCTAAGCATTGTTGAACGGAGAAGGGGCTCACTTCCTTGGGAGTGACAGGTGCGTGGGGAATGAGGGAATGTGGACTAGACGCAACAGTAGCCACCTAGGACGGAGCAATTATGTTGTGTTTCAGATCATAGATTTTCACTAGGAACCATTTTTCCCTGGTGGTGTTAAGCCCCAACTTGGGGGTGACATGTTGTTGAAATCTTATGAACAACATAGTCTATAGTTCAGAGGAACATCTGCATTATGCACGCAGTTGGTGACTTTCATAAAAGATAAGTGTTTCTTATGTGTTTTTCTTGTTTACTATGTGTATATTTGTCTATTCTTGGTATGGATTAATTCTTGTATGTAGATGAATATAAGTAATTGTTGCTATTTTGTTTAATATGGCTTGTACATGTAAATATGGAGCTTATAGCTAGTATTTGTAGTTGTGCATGACTATAACAGTGGTTGATAGCCTTGTTGTTAAGTTAAACTTGTGATTTTGGTTACGAGTCTTCAAGAAGAGGATTGGGTTGTTGGGGGCACAAAAAAGTAGTCTATGTGCAAAGGAGGTTGGAATTTGTGTGTGTGTTCAAGGAAATAGACTACGCGCACAACGAAATCAGAATTGACACATGTCACCAAGATGGTTGTGTGCACATTTGTACTGTGTGGTCAGTATGTTGGTGCACGCAGTTGTTTGTCTCATCAAGTAGTACTGTGCAGACTTGTGTGTAGAGCAGAATCTGTGTAGTGAAATTTTAAAGTAACATTGCTCAGTAATAGGCTGGGGACGTTACAAATTGGTATCAGAGCTTACTTTGGAAGAAGTGTGTGACGTGACCCAGCCTGGGGTGGTTCCGGACATTACATAAATAGATATGTAAAGGTTAAGAAAGAATTTGCATCTAGAAAGTCTCATAAACCTATTCCAGTGACAAAGGATGAGGAGTAGGAAGCTTCGAAGGTTGAGTCGAGGTCGCTAGTGATTTCTAGGGCAATGTAGCAACCTTCAAGTAAAGAGGGGTAGACAAAATCCTCTTCCACTTCTGTCAAGTGACCTCGATCGTTTACTCAGACATTGAGGGTTTATCAAGCGCATGTTGGTACTCCTAGGAACACATTTAGAAAGGGAAAACCTCCAAATAAGTTTCTAGACTATATGGCATTAATAAGAAGCGTTCTAGATTCCAAGCCTTCTAGTGTTCATGTGGCAATAGATCATCAAGTATGGTGGGATGTCATGGTGGAGGATTACACACCTCCATCATGAAGAATGATGTTTGGGACATAGTGCTAAGAGCAGAGGGGAAGTCAATTGTGAGTTCCAGGTGGCTCTACAAAATCAAGCATGCTACAGATAACAACATTGAGAAATTCAATGTGAGGTTTGCGGTGAGAATCTTCTCCCCAAAGAAGAGTGGACCATGTGGAGACATTTGTTCCATTCGCCAAGTACACTTCTTTTAGAGCAGTTATCTCCTTGGTTTCATTTATGAAATGGAGGATACATCAGATGGATGTGAAAACAGTGTTCCTTAATGAGATCATTGAAAAAGTGTACATAGAGCAACCTCAAGCCTTTGAAGTAAGTGGAAAGGAGTCCCATGTGTGCAAGTTTAAGAAAGTCCTGTATGGAATCAAGCAGGGAACAAGAGCATGGTATTTCAAAATTGATAAATATCTATAGAGTATGGACTTCACCAACAGCAAAGCAAATCCTAATTTATATTATATAATTGTTGAAATTGATCTTTTTTTTTTGGAAATGTATGTAGATAATTTGTTTCTTACATGTGCAGAGAAGCTCATTGTATGGTGCAAAGTAGACATGGCAGTTGAATCTCAGATAAAGGACATCAGCATGATGCATTACTTCTTGGGTTTGGAGATTTATCAAAGACCAAAGGAGATTTTCCCTAGGCATGGTAACTATGCAGTTCAGATCATGAAGAAGTTTTGAATGGAGGATTCCAAACCTATGGCCACACCCATGATCATTAATCTAAAAAAGGTGACAACTTTAGATTTATAGTGAATCCCACATTGTACAGGCAGCGGATAGGTTCTTTGATGTATTTGGTCTATGCCAAGCTAGATATATGTTTTGTAGCGAACACCTTGAGTCAGTGCACAGTGGAGTCGAGGTAAGAGAATTAGATAGCAATGAAACATGTGATCATGTATTTGAGGGGCATAGTCAAGTGTAGTCTAAGATATTTTGGAGATGGTGAAGTGAAGTTGCAAGGGTATTAAGACTCAAATTGGGTAGCCAACACAACAAATAGTAATAGAACCTCAAGGTGTTGCTTTAGCTTAGAATCTGCGATGATATCTTGGTTTAGCAAGAAACAAACTTTCATAGAACTTAACTTAATAGAGGCAAAGTACATGACAGTGAATATTGCTAGTTGTAAGACCATCTAGTTTCACAAGTCACTTGCAGGAATGTTTGATCAGAAGTTGGATCCCACAATCATTTATTGTGATAATTAGAGTTGTATCCAACTCTTTGAAAATCTAGTGTTTCATGAAAAATCCAAGCGTGTACAGATCATATATCACTTCATATAAGACAGGGTTCAAAAAGAACCAATGAAACCCTATTGTATTCCCATAGATCAACAGATCACTAATACTATGAGCAAGACCTTGGCAAAAGGGAAATTTTAGTCATTTAGAGACAAACTTAGATGGGTGCGAAATTCCTTCCACGCTGAGTGTTGAAAAATATAGGTCAAACAGAAACCTCCACACAAGTTCAATTGAACATGCAAATAATAGTTCAAGATATTTCTATTTTCGAAAAGTAATTCTATTTTGCAATCACTTTAGTGAAAAAATGAAAACTCTTATATTTAACAACTAAGTCTAAGAGTGTATCTCATGAATGCATGACTTAGACTAGGAGTAATCTCATAATTAACAATTGAGTGTAAAGAGTGTATCTCATGCATGCATGACTTAGACTAGGAGTAATATCAAAAATAGATTAGGGTTTTGGTCTCACTAAAAAGTATAAAGACAAGTCAAGATAGAAAGTTAATACATAGTTGAACAGTTGAGCAAGTTGAGCCACCCAAAGAGAGAGAGAATAGGCATTCAGGCATAAGAAAATCTAGACAACAGGTAGAGGGTGTAAAGAGATCTGTACAATTCCTTACAACCATACGAAATAGTTATGTACAGTCATATGATCATGGCTATATGAATTTATACAATGATATGGACAATTCCATACAATCCATATGAACAAGTTGTATAGTCCATACAACTGGTCGTTCTTCTCAATTAGGGTGTTCCACTCAATTTCAGGTGATTTCAATGATCGTGCAACGATTGTATTTTAGGAGCATGTGGAGGTTTCCTTTTAAGTTTTTCGAATGAATTGAAAACTGATTTTGAAGAAAAAATTACCTATGTATGTGAAACTATTTTATGCTTCTATTGTTTAATTTCCGACTATTGTGTTATTGATGGTATGGTCTTAAATTTGATTTCAGCATTAAATAAATTTAGCAATTCACATGTTTAATTGATATCATAAGGATTTTAGTCACCTATGCTTGAATTTTCACACCTTCCTTCTTCCAGTGAAGTAGACAACAACAGTGTACAACAATATAATAGTTACATACAATTCTCCTTCAAAAATTGTGTACAACAAAGATGGGAGAACAATGACATTTATAGAGGAAAGAATGATAACGCACCTTTTAACATAAAGATTAATCATGTCGAGGAGGATTTATGTTTTCAGAGCCTACAATTTAACCATTTATCCAGGGATTATGTCATACCATCAACTAACAGCCTCCTCGAAGTGTGCAAGCTATATTTGAGTTGGCGTTGCGAACTAGTTAAGGAGGAGCATTGTAGCTTGCATAGGTTGCAGACACTCACGTTCAGACTTATCAACATCCACAACAACCTTAGGACCATCAGGTACTCCATGATATTTTTTGTCTTGATTGGAGGTTAGGAAAGGAGTATGGCCATTTTTTTCTCTTGGTATTGTGAACTGTCACATGCGTTGCAAACTCGTTGACAAAGGCGTTGCAAACTCATTTCATGTAGCATATGTGTCTAAAGATTTGATCATAACTCCAAAACGGTGATGTGTGTTTTTATGAAATTTTTTGTGCATGATAATAATAATTTTATTGACTTGTTGTCCAAATTTCAGCCTGACCCGGTTTGTAATTCAAGAGATATAATTAAACCACTAGTGCACTGCAAATTGACGTTGCAAACTCTTTGTTTTTCATAGTTGTTGGATATTCGCCTTGTTTGGAGGTTTCCACCTGTCAAGGAAGGTTTGAATGGTCTCCTAAGAGTTTGTTAGACATGAGGGACATGTGTTCCATTTCCAAATCAATCAAGATGACCTGTTTCAAAAGGCATTTATCATCATATAAACAAAATTCCAAAAAAATAGGAATTTGTTAGGCTTTTATTGGAATCTTTTGTAACAAGACTCCTAAATGGAGGAGGATCCTATGTAACTCATTGGTTTCGACCTCCTCAGGGTAGATAGAAATTATTCACTATAAATGAAAGTCGTAGACTAAAGATTCTACGAAATGAAGATTTTTTCCGGGGATATTTACTCGAAATCCAACTAGAAATTGTTGGATTCATAGATTTAAGTGATTATTTCTATAAAATCTGAGTGCCCTGGCAGTGTTCAACATGATGAATCCATTTCTGCATTCAGAAATGGATTCTAAACAACAAAAAGTAGTGATTCATGTAAATTTATATCGTCGGATTCTGGCGAAAAATACCATTTCGTAGAATAGCTAGCCAACGCCTAAATGAAAGGGTTGGATTCATGAGCCAAGAGAGGAGAGAATTAGGGGAGCAGTGTAATTGCTCAATTGTAAACCTGAGGGCCTATTGTAATTAGCATTTATGCCATTAGAGATTCATGAGAGTTGTTTATCAGACTTTGTGTTCTTTATTATCATTTTACCTTGTCATCTTGCTTGAATGGAATTGCAAGATCAATGGTTGTTCATGAGGCAGGAGATTCATGTGCTGCAAATGATTTGTAGTAATTGTCTCATTTCATGATCTTTGTTCTAGTAATATTTTAAGTCATTTTTCCAGACAGGATCTTTGGTTGATGATATTCTTCTTTTTGTTATCTTTCTTATACCTCCATCCATCAATTATATCCCTTGTGGTTTGGTATGAGCTTGAGTTCCTTTGATCTGTAGGATGTGTCGACTCCATGCCCAATGGGATGACTTTGCAGGCTGTGTTCTACCCTCCTTCTTTCTCTTCCTTTCTTATTCACCCTTTTAAAATTGATTTAATTTTTCAGGGTGGAATGGTATGGGAGAGACCTCTGGTTTTGATATTGTCATATAACCGATATTTTGTTCCTACTGTGTAAACCAGATTTAAGACACTTTGTTAATGGAAATCAGTTTTTTTCCTTATCTTTTCATTGTTATCTTACTTTGATTTCAGCTAAGTAAATGATTTGTTTAGCTCGTTGCATCCTTATTTCAGTATATGTTATATTGTGATAATGCTTGCAGATATATCATAGTTTTTCTCTTTGTCTTTAATTGTTGTTACAAACTTTAACCTACAACGATTAGGGTTGCATAACCCTAGCTACTAACACTCTCTTAACTCCTAAACTAACCCTAAACTAGCTCTCTAACTTCACTCACGTATTCTACTAACTAGGGCGCCCCTTTTGGGCTACTTCTTGGCACTTTTCCATGGTTGGTTTTGCAGTTGCATGATGCTACAGCCATAAGGCTGCAATTTTCTGCAGAAAATACATGTTACAACAGCTTGTTTTATTTAGACTTAAAGCGTCTTTTTCCTGGTCATACTTGATTGCTATACTTATCAATGATATTGTTGATTGATATTATGATTTATATGTTGATTTGAATGTCTTACTTGCTGATATAAATTGTCATCTATTGCTACAAATTAGGGACAGCGAGTTTAACTTGCTGATACATACTAACATATAGCATTGCAAGTTGGATTTTCTTGTCTCGGGTAGGTACAATCATTTGGAGAAGTAATATACCTTTGGGGCAACAATCATCTCCTAGCATCTCCTTCCACATTTCACTCCACTTAGACTTGACCTCTCGGGGTTTCACTTCCATTTCTTTCCATCTCCATCTCCATATCAATCCCCCTAGGGTCACCGAGAATGCCTCCTTAGAGTGACCTAGTGACCCTTGAAGTGAGGGACCTACATCAACGTGGCATTAGGTGTAGGATTCCCAAATTATAGCACTTTCATCGTAGTTGGGTCAGGATTTTCCCAACCTACAACTTGCGCTATAACAAGGTGATAAAGCAAGGACTGCGCAGTGTTCAGCAAGCTGCGATAGTGAAGGACATAGGTAGAAATGTGCCAAGTATTTATGCAGCATTGGATAACAAGCAAGTTGAGTTTCAATTGCACATGATCGAGGTGGAAGTTAATATTAATGACCAACCCATTGTTACTTTAATTGAATCAGGAGCTAGTCATAGTTATCTAGATCCTAAGATGGTGGAAAGATTCCATTTGCCGAAAAGCAATCTTGGAAAATCTTGGTTGGTGCAGTTAGCTACAGGAGAAAAAAGGAAAATTATTGAAGTGGTTAAGGCATGTCCAATGGAGATAAATGCACTGCACACAGAGGTTGATTTGAATATCATATCTTTGGGTTTGTGCAATTGCCTCATCAGTATGGATTGTTGGACTAACATCATGTTGTTATGGACTATTATAATAAGGCATTCACTTGTTTGGATGAGCAAGGAAATTTGAGAACAATTCAAGGAATTCCAAGGGTTGTGACTATCATGGAAGTTGCAGTCTTGCAATTGAAGAAAATTTGCAGGAAAGGATGTCAAATATTTGCAGCGCACATGGAAGAGGCACCTAAGGATAAAGTGTCAAGTGTGGAAGACTGCGTAGTATTGAAAGAGTATGAGGATGTCTTTAAAGAGATACTAGGATTTCCTCTGAAAAGAACTATTGACTTCTCTATAAATATGATGTCTGTTGGTCACTATAATTGCTTAATTAATTTTTTAAACAACCAAGTGAAACATAAATTATCAACCCAGGGAAGTCTTTTGTTTCAAAGGTAGCTGCGCACTGTATATGCTCAATTCCAAAAGCATTTAGTGTTGTAGTAAAGAATATGCTCAATTCCAAAAAAGCATTTAGTGTTGTAGAAGAAATCATTCTCCTATCTAACTTGCTGAAATGAACCGAAGTTTTGAATTGTATCACAGGAAAGAATTCTCCCTATCGCAATTCTTTATAATTCAAATTAAGAACTCGGATTTACTCTTTAAAATAACATTGCAATGGGTAGGAGCAACTATCTTGTAATCGAGAACAAAGACCTCAATTTCTCAAACAGAGACTCGGTACTAACACTCTTCATGAAAGCAATAATGCGTAAACAACAAGCTTCCATCTAACATAGAACAAAGCTTTTAGTTCCTTCCTCTTTAAGCAGGAACCTTGGGCCTTACTTTCCGCTTAGCACACTCCCAGAGATTGAAGTCTACGCAGAACGTAGTAGTTTGATTCCCTTTCTTTCTGCTGTGATCTCTAACCCAGCCTGATTAATGTGAAAAATAGATGAGGGCATGTTCTTGGTTCCTTCCCTTTCCTCGAGTAGGGACCTTTAATCCACCACTAACACACTTGCGGCAGGTGAAAGGGAATCTACGTATGACAAGGTGTTATGTACCCTTCCCGGCCCTGGAAAGGTGGACACTAACCAAGTTTCGGCTAGCACACCTGCGGTGGGTAAAAGGAGTTCTGCATGTAAGACAGCAAAGTTGTTCCTTCCTCGGCCGAAAGGGTGGACTTTAACCAAATCCTGCCAAGACACTTGCAGGATAAAAGGAGTTCTATAGGAGACAAGGTGTTACAATCCCTTCCAGGCTGAGCAGGGAATTTTAACCAAACCTCTGGCTAACACAAATGCAGGAAGGAATCTAACCATCTACTAAAGTCAAGATGGTTAGGTTCCTTCCTGCTCAGAAAGCAGGAACCTTTTATCCAGACACTTTGTCTAACAAGATTGAAATAACAAATGAACTTACGAGAGTCCTATTTAATCCCTTCCTATCCGGCAGGAATCTTTAATCAAACTTCGGCTAACATACAATCACCACACAAGATTGTTGATAAAGAGAATTACAATTCATTCAATAACTAAGACAGTATTTAGTGTTTCAAAGACGAAATCCATAATACAGTGTTTCAGCAATTGACAGCTAAACAAAATATAAACAAGAACAACACCACACTTCTAATTCAAGGATGAATCTTGTGAAGAAGGTGGGCCCCAGTCTTTCACAAGATTCCCTCGAACGGAAAGCTTAGAGACTCAATTATCAGCAGCTCTTCATTCATCCGCTGAAATACCATATTACAAATCGAGAGATTAAACACTCACGCTCAAGTTCTTAGTACATAAAGAGATTGATTCTCTAATGGTGATTTCCCTTGCATTTAAAGGGAACTCCCATCGCATACAATCATTACAAGGCAAATCGATCCCACGCTTAAATCGGTGGATCTTCTTCTAAATCAAAAGATAGGTCCCATTCTCACGCAACCAATCGCTACCACAGAGTCAATAAAGGCATTCCGTTTGTATTCGCTCTTCTTCAGAGTTTCGCCGATGTCGGCTTCAAGATCGCACCACCGGCCGCTGGGTCATCGTGCGAATCGCTCTTTGACCGGTCGGCCTTGACTCAGCAACCGCCGGCTCGTTTCAAAGATCGGGGCCTCTACCGTGTCTCAAAGATCTCAGATATCCGGAATGGAGTGATAAACAGCCGCGACCGCCTCGAACCATGTAGCTGCTTCTGTGTTTCAGCATATGCATCCTTCGACCGTAGAAGTACCGTGAGCCGGCGATAAAGCCTTCTGACTATGTAGTGTACTTCAGTGGTTTCAAAGATCAACTTGACAAATTGTGGTTTCAAAGATCGGTCTTGATACTATATTCTCGCGATATATGACACTTTATGCACCTCTTTAATCAATGGTTAAGACCTCGCAATGTGTATCATGCAAAACAAATTAAACGTGTAGTAATGAGAAAGGACGTTATGTACCTTGGAATGATCAAGTGGAATGATAGTATAAGTCAAAATGCAGGTGATGAAGGGTAAAATAATAGCAAAAAGTATGGGCAAAAAGGGTACAATATGTGGTCCTAACAATGTCGAGAGCGACCCCTATATTCGAGACTCCTTATAGGTTGAGTACACCAGAATTGAAGGAGTTGCAGATGCAACTTAAATAGCTTCTAAATAAGGGGTATACGCCTAAGTGTGTCGCCTTAGGGTGTGCCAATTTTGTTCGTAAAGAAGAAGGATGGTACATTGAGATTTTGTATCAATTTCAAGAAGTTGAACAAGGTAACAGTAAAGAACAAGTATCATTTGCTAAGGATAGATGATCTGTTTGATCAGCGAAGGGGCGCAAGGATATTTTCCAAGATAGATCTCAGATCTGGATATCATCAGGGAATAATTAAAGAAAAAGACATCAGTAAGACTGTCTTCAAAACAAGGTATGGTCATTACAATTTTACAGTGGTGCCATTTGGATTGTCAAATGCATCAGTTGTCTTTATGTTATTAATGAATGGAGTTTTCATAATTTATTTGGATAAGTTCGTCGTCATATTTCTGGATGACATTCTTATTTACTCAAAGTCTGAAGAAGAGCATGAGCGGCACTTGAGGATGGTGTTGCAGGTATTGAGGGAACATCATTTTTATGCAAAGTTGAGAAAGTGTTCATTTTACCAGAGGCAGATTCATTATTTGAGCCATATCATTTCAGAGTAAAGAATAGATGTGGACCCAGCGAAGATAAAATCCATTGAGCAATGGCCAACGCCAAGAAATTTCATAGAAGTGAGATCATTTATGGGTCTGGCAGGGTACTACAAAAGGTTTATTGAAGGATTTTCACAAATTGCAAATCCAATGACATCTTTGCAAAAGAAAGGTGTGCAATTTGAGTGGACTCTGGAGTGTGCAAGGAGTTTTCAGCACTTGAAGAGTTTGTTGACAAGTGCATCAATTTTGAGAATTGTTGCTCCAGATGCAGACTTCGTTGTGTGCACGGATGCATGCAAGGAAGGGCTCTATGGAGTCCTTAGTCAAAATGGACATGTGGTATGTTACGAATCAAGGAAGTTGAAAAAGCATGAAAGGCTCTATGCTACGCATGATTTGGAATTGGCAATCATAGTGCATGATTTGAAGATGTGGCAGCATTATCTCATGGGTAAAAGATTTGAGCTGAGAACAGAGCATTGTGGTATGAAATATTTGTTTGGATAACAAATTTTGAATGCCAGACAAAACAGTGGGTTAGAGTTTCTCAGTGAGTATGACTTTGACATAAATCATATCAGAGGAAAAGACAACAAGGTGGCTAACGCACTCAGCAGGAGGGTGCATGAGATGCATGCTACAGCCATTAGCATGTATAAATTGGATTTATGTGACACAAATTTGGAAGTTGTCAAATCAGATCTGTGTTATATGGATATAAGTATGACTTTACAGCAAGGTATGTCGCAGCAGAAATTTGAAGGTTATGAGCTAAGAGAGGATGGGATCCTCATGTATAGATGTAGATTCTATGTACCGAATGATCAAGAGTTGAAAGGCATGATATTGTTAGAGATGCATAAGGTTCCTTATGTTGGACATTCAGGTTACCAGAAAACCATTGTTGTGGTCAAGAAGCAATACTTTTGTCTATGTATGTAAAAAGAAGTTGTGGATTTTATTGTGAGATGTCTTGAATTTCATAAAGTCAAGGTTGAGCACAAACATCCTGTTGATTTGTTGCAGCCTTTGCCCATTCTTGAGTGGAAGTGGGAAGTTGTGACTATGGACTTCATAACTAAGTTGCCTAGGACTGTTAAGCAGCATGATTCTATCATGGTGGCGGTGGACAATCTTACTAAAACTGCCCATTTTATTCCAGTGAAGTTAGCACACAAGGCAGTTGACATTGCTGAGATTTACATGCGAGAAATTGCCAAGGTGCATGGTGTACCTAAGACAATTGTGTCTGATAGATATTCCAAATTCACCTCGAACTTTTGGAAAGGACTATTCAAGGGATTTTGAACAAGTCTGAATTTCAGCAAGGCATATCACCCCGAGACAGATGGTCAGACCGAGAGGGTAAATCGAGTGATTGAAGACACGTTGAGGATGTATGTCATTGATAAACCATTGAAATGGGAAGACTATTTGCATTTGGTAGAGTTTGCTTACAACAATGGATATCGGGTATCTCTGAAGATGAACTCATTTAAAGCACTTTGTGGTAGAAAGTGCAACATGCCAATTAGTTGGGATAACCCAACAGAGCGCGTAGTAGTTGGGCCAAAATTGCTCCGGAAATGGAGGAGCAGATGGTAAAGATAAGGCAAAGTCTAAAGGTTGCCCAAGACAGGCAGAAAAATTACATAGATAAAGGGAGAACCCACAAAGAATTTAAATTGGGTGATCATGTGTTTTTAAAAGTGAAGGTTGGGCACATTTCCTTGAAGTTGGGAAAGTGTTTTAAGTTAGCAGCAAGCTACTATGGGCATTTGAAATCCTAGAGAAGATTGGTCTTGTTGCTTATATGCTTGCATTGCCTACGTACTTATGTATTCATAATGTTTTCCATCTGAGATTGCTTAAGAAATATGTACTTGATGCTAATCATGTCTTTGATTGGAATGTGATTCAGGTGGAGCCAGAAGGTGTATTTCAAGTGCAATTGGTTTGCATATTGGATCGAAAAATCAAGTAACTCTGGAATCGAGCCATGGAATTGATAAATGTTCATTAGACTGGAACGATCCTGAGGATGCAATCTATGAGCGCGAGGATGCTTTGCAAGAAGAATATCCTCATCTTCTTTTTTTAAATAAAGTTTTGTATGTACATAAGTATATGATGCACAGAGGACAATGTATAAATAAGGAGGAGGGGACTGCAATGTCCATGATCTGAAACCCTTTGTAATTGTACATATAGGTTGGTGATTCATTGGAACCAAGTATAAATGTAGTGTACATCTAGGTTGGTGAGCCGTTAACACCGAGTTTTGGTGTGCGTGCATCTGAGTAAGTGTGCAGAGAAGTGTTATCAAAGACAGTGTGCACACATTTTATGTGTTGCGCACCCCCGAGTAAGTGCACACATTGCACTGTGTTGTGCACACCTGGGTAAGTGCGCACATTGCACTTTGTTGCGCGCACTTGGGTTAGTGTGCGGGAATGACTAGAAATGTGCGTAGAACTGAGTTATATGCGTGTGTGTAATGGGGTCGGAGAGCCTGTGCGATTATGAGACTGGTAAGTCAAGACGCAAATAGACCAGTGCATCTATCCATGTAAACATAATCATAGTTATTAATATAATATTACATCGTTCCATGCAAACAGACTCAGACAAAAAGAGATGGGGGGCCAACTCCACCGGAAAAGGGAAAAGAGGGTGAATCGTAGGTCTTAGGGAATATTTTATAATATTTCTGAAAAAGTATAATGTCAGATATAACTATTTTATCCTAAGTTCCCGAGGGTAGGAAATGGGTCACCAAGTGGCTTAAAACTACTCTTGAAAGTGACAAGTGTCAAGAGGAAGGCATGCAATATATATTGTTGGCCTTAGTGTATTTTGGGCATTATTATTTGCATGAGAGATTATCCATTATTGGGGGGGGTTTGGATGTTGCAGAATTGTGTGAGCATAAGGGGGTCAGAATGTATGGAAAGTTTGATTATTACCTTATCTGCCCATAAAAGCTTGTAAGGAGTTGTGGGCAATGTAACCAAAATTCTATTGTAGAGGAGTCGGGTTGACAGACCGTGTGCAGTCTCTCTAGGTGAGAGATTAGTTGTTGTGGAGTGGTTGTCAGACCCGTGAGTATACTTTCCAGGTGAGAGTTTTGTTGAAAGTTGTTCCCTAGTGCATTGAGTGTTGGTCGCAGGGCTCAAAGATTTCTTGTCCATCTTGTTGTTGGTAACCCTGGGAAGGGAAGTGGGACAGTCGAAGCATTGTTGAACGAAGAAGGGGCACACTTCCTTGGGTGTGACTGGTGCATGGGCAATGAGGGACTATGGACTAGATGCAGCAGCGGCCACCTAGGACGAAACAATTCTGTTGTGTTTCATATCGTAGCTTGTCACTAGGAACCATTTTTCCCTGGTGGAGTTAAGCCCCAGCTTGGAGGTGACATGTTGTTGAAATCTTATGAACAACAGAGTCTATAGTTGGGAGGAACGTCTGAGTTATGCACGCAGTTGGTGACTTTCATAAAAGATAAGTGTTTCTTATGTACTTATCTTGTTTAGTGTGTGTATATTTGTCTATGCTTGGTATGGATTAATTCTTGTATGTAGATATGCATATAAGAAATTGTTGTTATTTTGTTTAATATGGCTTGTACATGTAAATATGGAGCTTACAGCTTGTATTTGTAGTTGTGCATGAGTATATCAGTGGTTGATAGCCTTGTTGTTAAGTTAAACTTGTGATTTTGGTTACGAATCTTCAAGAAGAGGAATGGGTAGTTGGGTGCACAGAAAAGTAGTTGGTATGCACAAGAGGTTGGAATTTGTGTGTGTGTTCAAGGAAATAGACTCTACGCACAACGACATCAGAATTGACGCATGACACCAAGATGGTTATGTGCACAGTTGTACTGTGTGGTCAGTATGTTGGTGCGTGCAGTTGTTTAATTTAATTTCGCTACTTAAGATTGTGTTAAGAAGAGAATTATGCTTTCATTGTTACAAGTTTGGTTTGAGGGCGTTACTTCAAGTAGTACTGCGCGGACTTGTGTGTAGAGTAGAATCTATGCAGTGAAATTTTAAAGTAACATTGATCAGTAATAAGTTGGGGACGTTACGAATTGGTATCAGAGCTTACTTTGGAAGAAGTGTGTGACGTGGCCTAGCCTGAGGTGGTTGGGGACATTACATAAATAGAGATGTAAAGTTTAAGAAATACTTTGCATCTAGAAAGTCTCATAAACCTATACCAGTGACAAAGGATGAGGAGTAGGAAGCTTCGAAGGTTGAGTCGAGGTCACTAGTGATTTCCAGGGAAATATAGCAACCTTCAAGTGAAGAGGGGTAGACAAAAGCCCCTTCCACTTCTGTCAAGGGACCTCGATCTTTCACTCGAACATTGATGGTTTCTCAAGTGCGTGTTGGGACTCCTAGGAACACATTTAGAAAGAGTAAACCTCCAAAGAAGTTTCTAAACTATATGGCATTAATAAGTAGTATTCTAGATTCCAAGCCTTCTAGTGTTCAGGAGGCAATAGACCATCAAGTATAATGGGATGTCATCGTGGAGGAGTACACACCTCCATCATGAATAATGATGTTTGGGACATAGTGCTAAGAGCATATGGAAATTCAATTGTGAGTTCCAAGTGGCTCTACAAAATCAAGCATGCTATAGATAACAACATTGAGAAATTCAATGTGAGGTTTGTGGCGAGAGGCTTCTCCCAATAGAAGAGTGGACCATGTGGAGACATTTGCTCCAGTCACCAAGTACACTTTTTTTAGAGCAGTGATCTCCTTAGTTTCATTTATGGAATGGAGGATACATCAAATGGATGTGAACACAGTGTTCCTTAATGAGATCATTGAAAAAGTGTACATAGAGCAACCTCAAGCCTTTGAAGTAAGTGGAAAGGAGTCCCATGTGTGCAAGTTTAAGAAAGTCATGTATGGACTCAAGCAGGGACCGAGACCATGGTATTTCAAAATTGATAAATATCTATAGAGTATGGACTTCACCAAGAGCAAAGAAAATCCTAATTTATATTATATAATTGTTGAAATTGATCTATTTGTTTTGGAAATGTATGTAGACAATTTGTTTCTTACAGGTGCAGAGAAGCTCATTGCATGGTGAAAAGTAGACATGGCAGTTGAATCTGAGATAAAGGACATCAACATGATGCATTACTTCTTGGGTTTGGAGATTTATCAAAGACCAAAAGAGATTTTCCCTAGGCATGGTAACTATGCAGTTCAAATCTTGAAGAAGTTTCGGATGGAGGATTGCAAACCTATGGCCACACCCATGATCATTAATCTAAAAAAGGTGACAACTTTAGATTCATAGTGAATCCCACATTGTATAGGCAGTGGATAGGTTCTTTGATGTATTTGGTTTATGCCAAGCTAGATATATGTTTTGTAGTGAACACCTTGAGTCAGTGCACAGTGGAGCCGAGGTAAGAGCATTAGATAGCAACGAAACATGTGCTCATGTATTTGAGGGGCATAGTCAAGTGTAGTCTAAGATATTTTGGAGATGGTGAAGTGAAGTTGCAAGGGTATTAAGACTCAAATTGGGTAGGCAACACAACAAATAGGAATAGCACCTCAAAGTGTTGCTTTAGCTTGGAATCTGTGATGATATCTTGGTTTAGCAGGAAACAAACTTTCATAGCACTTAACTTAACAAAGGCAAAGTACATTACAGCAAATATTGCTAGTTGTAAGACCATCTAGCTTCACAAGTCACTTGCAGGATTGTTTCATCAGAGGTTGGATCCCACAATCATTTATTGTGATAATTAGAGTTGTATCCAACTCTTTGAAAATCTAGTGTTTCATGAAAAATCCAAGCGTATGCAGATCATATATCACTTCATATAAGACAGGATTCAAAAAGAACTAGTGAAACCCTAGTGTATTCCCATAGATCAACAGATCACTAATACTATGAGCAAGACCTTGGCAAAAGGGAAATTTGAGTCATTTAGAGACAAACTTAGATGGGTGCAAAATTCCTTCCACGCTAAGGAGTGTCGAAAAATATAGGTCAAACGGGAACTTCCACACAAGTTCAATTGAACATGCAAATAATAGTTCAAGATATTTCTGTTTTCGAAAAGTAATTATATTTTGCAATCAGTTTAGTAAAAAATTGAAAACTCTTATATTTAACCACCGAGTCTAAGAGTGTATCTTATGAATGCATGACTTAGAATAGGAGTAATCTCTTAATTAACAATTGAGTGTAAAGAGTGTATCTCATGCATGCATGACTTAGACTAGGAGTAATCTCAAAAATAGATTAGGGTTTTGGTCTCACTAAAAAGTTTAAAGACAAGTCAAAATAGAAAGTTAATACATAGTTGAACAGTTGAGCAAGTTGAGCCACCCAAAGAGAGAGAGCATAGGCATTCAGGGATAAGCAAATCTAGACAACATGAAGAGGGTATACAGATATCTATACAATTCCTTACAACCCTACGAAACAGTGATTCTATTTTGCAATCACTTTAGTAAAAAATTGGAAACTCTTATATTTAACCACTGAGTCTAAGAGTGTATCTCATGAATGCATGACTTAGACTAGGAGTAATCTCATAATTAACAATTGAGTGTAAAGAGTGTATCTCATGCATGCATGACTTAGACTAGGAGTAATCTCAACAATAGATTAGGGTTTTGGTCTCACTAAAAAGTATAAAGACAAGTCAAAATAGAAAGTTAATACACAGTTGAACAGTTGAGCAAGTTGAGCCACCCAAAGAGAGAGAGAATAGGCACTCAGGGATAAGCAAATCTAGACAACATGTAGAGGGTGAGATCTGTACAATTCCTTACAACCATATGAAACAGTGATGTACAGTCATACGATCAAGGCTATACGGATCTATACAGTGATATAGACATGTCCATACAATCCATATGAACAAGTCGTATAGTCCATACAACAGGTCGTTCTTCTCAATTAGAGTGTTCCACTCAATTCAGGGTGATTTCAATGATTATGCAACTATTTTTTTTTGCAGCATGTGGAGGTTTCCTTTTAAGTTTTTCGAATGAATGGAAAATTGATTTTGAAGAAAAAATTACCTATGTATGTGTTAAACTATTTTATGCTTCTACTGTTTAATTTCCAACTATTGTGTTATTGATGGTATGGTCTTCAATTTGATTTCAACATTAAATAAATTCAGCAATTCACATGTTTAATTGATATCATAAGGATTTTAGTCACCTACGCTTGAATTTTCACACCTTCCTTCTTCCAGTGAAGTAGACAACAACAGTGTACAACAATATAATAGTTACATACAATTCTCCTTCAACAATTTTGTACAACAAAGATGAGAGAACAAGGACATTTATAGAGGAAAGAATGATAACGCACCTATTAACACATAAGATTGATCATGTCAAGGAGGATTTATGGTTTTCAGAGCCTACAATTTAACCATTTCTCCAGGGATTATGTCATACCATCAACTAACAGCGTCCTCGAAGTGTGCAAGCTATATTTGAGTTGGCGTTGCGAACTAGTGTTGCGACTAGTTAAGGAGGAGCGTTGTAGCTTGGCTAGGTTGCAGGTACTCACGTTCGGACTTATCAACCTCCACAACAGCGTTAAGACCATCAGGTACTCCATGAGTTTTTTTGTCTTGTTTGGAGGTCAGGAAAGGAGTATGGCCGTTTTTTTTCTCTTGGCGTTGCGAACTATCATAGGCGTTGCGAACTCGCTGACAGAGGCGTTGCAAACTCATTTCCTGTGGCATATGCGTCTAAAGATTTGATCATAACTCCAAAATGGTGATGTGGGTTTTTCTGAAATTTTTTGTGGAGGATAATGATAATGTCATTCACTTGTCAAAATTTGAACCTGACTCAGTTTGTAATTCGAGAGATATAATTAAAACATCAGTGCGTTGCAAACTTTTTGTTTTGCATAGTTGTTGGATATTCGCTTTGTTTGGAGGTTTCCCCCTGTCAAGGAAGGTTCGAATGGTCTCCTAGGAGTTTGTTAGACATGAGGGACATGTGTTCCATCTCCAGCGCAATCAGGATGCCCTGTTTCAAAAAGCATTTATCATCATAAGACAAAACAAAATCCCAAAAAATAGGAATTTGTTAAGCTTTTGTTGGAATCTTTTGTAACAATACTCCTAAATGGAGGAGGATCTTATGTAACTCCTTGGTTTCAACCTCCTTAGGGTAGATAGAAATTATTCACTATAAATGAAAAGGTTGGATTCATGAGCCAAGAGAGGAGAGCGTTTGGGGAGCAATTTAGTTTCTCAATTGTAAACCTGAGAGCCTGTTGTAATTAACATTTATGCCATTAGAGATTCATGAGAGTTGTTTATCAAACTGTGTTCTTTATTATCATTTTACCTTGTCATCTTGCTTGAATGGAATTGCAAGCATTAAAGATCAATGGTTGTTCACGAGGCATGAGATTCATGAGTTGCAAATGATTTGCAAATGATTTGTAGTAATTGTCTCCTTTCGTGATCTTTGTTCTAGTAATATTTTAAATCATTTTTGCAAGGAGGATCTTTGCTTGATGATATTCCTCTTTTTGTTATCTTTCTTATACCTCCATCCATCAATTATATCTCTGGTCTGGTATGAGCTTGAGTGCCTTTGATCTGTAGGATGTGTTGACTCCATGCCCAATGGGATGAGTTTGCAGATTGTTTGCTACCCTCCTTGCTCTTCCTTGCTGATCCACCCTTTTAAAATTGATTTAATTTTTCAGGTTGGAATGGTATGGGAGAGACCTTTGGTTTTACTATTGTCATATAACAAAGATTGTGTTCCTACTGTGTAAACCAGATTTAAGACACTTTGTAAATGTAAATCAGTCTTTTTCCTTATCTTTTCATGTTATCTTACTTTGATTTCAGCTAAATGAATATTCGTTTAGCTCGTTGCATCCTTATTTCAATATATGTTATATTCATTTAGCTCATTGCATCTTTTCATTGTTATCTTACTTTGATTTCAGCTAAATGAATATTTGTTTAGCTCGTTGCATCCTTATTTCAATATATGTTATATTGTGATAATGCTTGCAGATATATCAGAGCTTTGCTCTTTGTCTTGAGAGGTTCTCATTTCACATAGTCTTCTTCATATAGCTATCCTGCTACCTGATGTAGATGATAGATATATTCCACACTTCTTATCTGATCTTCCACTCTCAGTGAATATTTAAAACCCTGATTTGAAGTTGTCTAAAGCCTTACTTGATGGTCTATACTTTCGGATTGCCTTTTGTGATTGACAGTTTTTTTGAACTTTCCTCGTCCATTTGTCACCTTGATATAAATGATTATCTAAAAACCTGATGGGTATTGGGCTTGCACTCATGGCAGTCTGAGTGTGACTCTCAGTGCTAACAACACCCATGCATGCACCATCCTTCTAAGTTTACTTTAATTTAGCAATTTAATTTTACTTCTAAGTTTTGTTTTAATTAGCTTTTGCATACACAATTAGAGGTCACAATATCTTAGTTAAACCAGGGGCTCATGCATCTGGATTCTCAATCTCAAAGCAGATATCTATAAGAGGATGCATGCTTACATGCATCAATTTATCTCCAGTGTAGGCACACCTCACTTGACTCTTCTATCCATGCCAGGTAGGTGCCTTAGGCTTAGGGGTTAATGACTTCAACTGATGTGCCATTGTGCATACATTTAGATTCATTGTACTTGCTCTTCTTCCTAGTCTATGAAGGAAAAGCACAACACACAATTGTGATGGTTCGAGAGTTTGGTTTTGAGCTATAGCATTTAGCTTTGTTATTTCCAAGTTTATATCACATAAGTGATGCTTTGAGAGTTCAGTGTGTTTGTTGTTCTAAATATCAACACTATGTATTTGTAGGTTAACATACTCCACAGCAGTGATTTTGATTGGTGTTTTCAGTTTTAGGAATACCTAGGTTTATAGGTTACATTCCAAAGTGCAGAATCTGCTTCCACGGTCTGATTTTTTACATAAAACACCCTTTCCAACCTTTCCAAGCGTAAGAACAAAGTTATCTCTCTTTCCAACTCTACTCAATAACCAAGATTGGCACTTCCAACGTCGAATATTGTAAGATTTCAGTTCGGTTCTACATATACTCTCGTTAATTTTGTGAAGATATATGCATTATGGGATATAAATTTACGTTATTAAAAAAAGTTGTAAATAGAAACATGTCTCGACGTGGCTTTGAAGAAATCGATATTCACGACTCCAGCAGAAAATAAATGCAAAAAATATATATCTTGTAATCTTGGGCTTTGAATATATTTTTGTTGCGAACGTGTCGACCGTGTTATTCAATCCACAGCATCTTTCTTGTGAATCTGGACTTGTATGCAACAAGATCGACCCAATATCATGTCTGTGAACTGCGAAAATCTACACAGAAAGCATTGTATGTTGGACATGGACGTGGAAGATGATATATAAACAATATACATATTTGTAATCTAGAAAATATTCATTGCCTCCGGGAAATTTAACAGAGCTGATCACTCAAACTAGAAAGAATTTTCAGCGAAATGTCTTCTAGTGGTTCCTCAGAAAAGAGAACTTGTATATGAAGAAGGTTTTTGTGAGTGGAAATTCAAAAAGCAATGAAGGGACATAAGTCCTAAATAAAATTTATTAAACATATTTAGAAGTCTGGAAGTGCAATAAAATTTCAGAAATTCAAATGTGAAGCATTTAGGGATCAAGTTGTTCTGGGAGGAACAAAAGTTTCAAGAATAACATTGAAGCTCAAATAAGAAGACGTTCAAAAGTGAAAATGTTTCCAAGTATTAAAATGTTCCAAACAAATGGATTTGGAGAAAGAGATCAGCATGAAGAGGGATTTGATCCCTGGAAGTGCTAAACTTTTTGAGCGTGTAAAGAGTGAAGATCAGGATTGCAACCCAAGGAATTTGATCTCTCTGCGCTTGATGGACCTGGGTTGAAATGGATCTACATTGATTTTATTATTTTTATTTTTTTTATTGAGCCATCCTGAAAATATGTTTTAACTTGATTTTAAGTTTTGATTATTTTTATTTTTTTATTGAGCCATCATGAAAATATGTTTTAACTTGATTTTAAGTTTTTGTCAACATAAGTATTAGGGACGGACAGATGAACGTTACAAACTCATCGTTACTAATAGTCATCGCAGAAAGTATTGGTGTAAAGGACTTTAATAAAGTCGCAAGTGTTTGCATTTAGAAAGAGAGCTGTTCGGATACAGAAGCTCCAAATCTGAGAAGATTCGGAACAAATATGTTCCAAGAAAATGAAATGTTCGATGTTCCGAATGTTGGAAAGTTCCAACATAGCCTAAATTCCAAACTGATAATTTGGGAACATTTATAAACAAACCAAAAATGGCACCAATTCCAGGTGATCGATGTTTTAAACGCTAGTATGCAAGTGAAAAGCTTTCCAGCTTAAATCGCCAATAAAATTCTCAATCATTTGCAGAATAGTATTCATGTTCTAGAGGTTCACTACACATTATGAAAAGAAAAGGCAAGCTGGCAGACAGCTCCGTCTTCTGTTAAGAGAGTGAAATTCAAACGTGTGGCTGTCTTTGGATACAAAGCAAACAACAATGGATTACATGTTCCCACAAAGAGAAGTTCGAAGAAGTTGGGAAAGAAATTAAGTACCAACAACAAGATGGTTCCAAAATATGAAGAGATGTTCTTAATCTCTAATCGCACTTCCAATGTTTTGATCTGAAATAGAAAACCCATCTGAACAAAACATCGAAACTCGGCGTCACTGGCCATTAGAAGGAAGCACTTACATACCCATGCTCAAGGAAATTCTTACATGACTATATTATTAAAAATGTCGAATCAATAATTATGGGTTTATCCACAACAACAACTAGTTCTGGGGGAGTGTTAAGTGGGTAAGCATGTTTCAGGTTAGTCCATCAATTAGTTTGAGCTCCAATTGTAATATGATCCGCCTTTATTCTAATATACAATATGTGGGCAAGCGTACTCATCGACACTCTAGTTTAAATGCCATTCCAACCTTCACCAATTAAAAAATTTGCGGATACAAGTGCTCTCTGATAACAACTAGTTCTTAGAGTGTTAAATGGGTAAAGCACGTTTCAGGTAAGTCCATCAATTAATTTGAGCTCTGGTAGTAATATGATCTGCCTTTATTCTAATATCCAACATGTGGGCAAGTGTACTCATCGACACTCTTTTAAATGCCATTCCAACTTTCACCAATAAAAAAAAATGCGGATACAAGTTATGAGCTCTCTGATAGCAAATTGCCATTATGAAGAAAGTGTCCATTGACATTTTTTATTTGGATGAGGACTCCAGTTTTAGTGATAAACAAATTGCCAATGCTATCTCCTCTTTGCAATTTTTTTCTTTGTATAGCTTTTTGACTTGAGTTTTAATGATGAACAAATTGCTAATGATATCTCCTATTGGCATCCTTGTCTTTAGTGTAGCTTTTTGAATTTTGATGAAGAACCAATTGTCAATGCTTCTTCAGCGAATGTTATCCTTGTTAGCATTATCCTTGTTAGCTGACCTACACTATTAGAAAGGCTAATAAGCCATGCACTATTGCATTATAAAGCCTTTGGCTTCGGTCATTTGAATGTCTACAAATTTTAAGTCAAGCTTGGAAACTTTATAACATAGAATCTCATCAAGAAGTCTGGATCGAGTATCAAAAGGTATGGTGCCATTGGTTGGAGCTGACAAGAAAAGACTCAGCTAACATGATGATGACCTTGCCAATGGTCAAACCAATAAGCTGAAGAAGTGCAGCGGACACTCACTTCCTATAGTCCAATTGTGGAAAACTTAAGAAAAGCAGGAGGACTCGATGTTACTATATATACCAGACTAAGAAAAGAGGCGCTCCAGGGTCAATGTATTGGAAAGCTTAAGAAAAGCAAGAGGACTCGATGTTACTATATATACAAGACTAAGAAAAGAGGCGCTCCAGGGTCAAAGTATTGGAAAGCTTAAGAAAAGCAAGAGGACTCGATGATATTTCTTGGGGGATGGGCGGGGGATGTAATGCCTTATCCTGGCCCTCATTCCAACACTATGATTATAATGTAAATCATTTTTCCAATATCCCAATCGTGTCAACTTTATAATGACATGGCATTGTAAGTTGAAAAAAATGTGAATCTTAACAAGAGATAGTGTTGAACATGAAATGTTGTCCCAATGGGAGCTAAAAGCCAGGACCTCACTAGTGGACATGTTAGCTCACTCGGGAATATCAATGCATTTTTACTTGATGAAGTTCGAGACCGAGGGAAACATGGTGTATGGATGACATGGGATTCGATGCCCAAGGAAACATGGTATAAGTATGGTGTATGGATGACATAGGTAAGGATGTAACTCAACAGCATAAATAATATAAAATACATGGAACCGACTGCCTTGGCATAGAGAAAACGAGAGGGGACGGGGGATACGATATTGCAACTGGCCTTGGGAGGGAGAGAAAGAGAGGGGAGGGGAGCTATGATATGGCAAATGGCATGCAACATGTGGTCAATGCCCCCCCCACCTCGATCATGATGCATTACAATTTACAAATGGCTCCATGCAAGGAACTCTTTTGAGTGGAAATAGAATGGCTTGAGAGATAAATGCCTTGAGAGATGAAGCCACCTCATCATCCATACACCCCCTACCACCTCTTGGTATCAAT
>SNQJ01S0000213.1:197416-219087 GCA_010110895.2 Picea sitchensis | reverse complement strand
GCATATTATTTTCATTGCTCATATCAAGCTCTTATACATAGGGATCTTAAATACAAAAGGGAATTGAATTGGGCAAGTTTTCGAGTATGTAACCCATACTATCTCGTAACCTAGTGGAGGGTTTTCTTTCCGTACAGACAAGTATGCTAGTAAAGGGCCTACCAGTGGCAATGGGTGGGACTAATGGAGGGTTCACTTGTACCAATATCAAAGGTTGATAGAGGGTTACCCATACTAGTGTTAGAGCCAGCAAAGGGTGTGCTTAAACTTATATTAGCACATAAGCTAGCAGAGTTTTGGTTATTTTGTTGGCAAAGGGTGTGCTTAAACTTATATTAGCACATAGGCTAGTGCAGAGTTTTGGTTATTTTGTTTTTCTCTCTTCCCTGCCTAGATTAGAATCTAGATGCATATCCTTGGGTGAACCCTGTGAGTGACCCTGAGAATAGTTATTGCCCTTGCCACCATCTCATAACCCTCAACTCGAGTGGTATTTGAGAAGGAATGCCTCCAGCTGGGTGGAGAATCTTCCCTTCGAAACAAATTTCCCAAGGTTACATATGATTGAGATGACTATTCCTTGTGCCCTTGGTACCTTGTAATGTTCCCTTGGTGAATTTTGAAGGAATGAATTTCTAATTCTGTATTTCAATTTTGAAAGTGGTTATTTATGTGTCTAGTTCTACACATTTTTCTAATCAAACATGATAACCATGTAAACTTTGCAAATCTATGCATATGCCACACAATGTGATAGCAACATAGGGAGAAATGGTGAAACAGATAAAACCCAAGGTGTCAGGTACACCACATGCACCCCCCTTGAAGGTGTCGGATACACCACATGCACCCTATGAATTAGTTGTACAAAATTGTTTCTATTTTTTTTTAAATGCTGCATATATTATTTCATAGAACAAATAATACAGTGGAACCAATAATTACATCACATGGACCACAACAGTGCCAAGGAAATCCCCTCCTAAAAAAGGAAATAAACAAGCATATAAATACAGACCAAGAGGAGAGATTTAAACATTGTGAAAAAGAACACAAAGTTCAACTCTCACAAGGAAAGTCAACTCCTACTTAAAATTCCTTGAATCCCACAAACTTGAAGAGGAGCCCCCACACCCCAATCCCACAAACTTGAAGAGGCAAGAGGAGCCCCACACCCCGCCCCCCCCAAAAAAAAAAAAAAACTTTACATCAATGCTTCCACAAAAAAATCAATGACAATCAGCTGTACTGCATACCACAAGGATTCAAAGCTGTCCCTAACCATCCAAGTGTCTCCCAGGAGAAGACCTTCCCACGTAAACAGGGCAATGAAAAAACGCAAAAACCAACCTAAAGTTCAGTGTTTTCCTGTTCAAGCTAGTAGAAAACGTGTCATACCATTGGCTAGTTGCACTGAAAGAAGCAAGGTGCATTTTACAAATCAATATGGGTGAGATGTGCAAGGCCTATGCTTATAAATCAAAATGGAATAAAAAATTAAAATCCCTAATAAAAATAAATAAAAATACCAAGCATTAATTAAGATTTATATATAAACCAGTTAACTATCTTGACTCGAATCTTTCAAGGACCAAGAGATTTATATATACAATGATTTCATTTGATCCCTCTCAATGATTAACAGATCTGGACTTAAAATGGACCTACACTGGTAATACTTGCATTCCTACTTTCAACACAATATATGTTAAGGGGCATGGGATAACGCTTAAAAATGACGGAATCGTGGGTTTCAGAAAGCATGTAGCTCTAGTGTCCATGTGTCCATGTCCACTCAATGCCACAGGGATAAATTAAACAACATTATGCCAATTGAAAGGTAGGTATGTGCCATATAGAATTGTAAGATTTCAGATTAAATTAACGACTCTCATTAATTTGAAGGACAAATCTCTTGAAAAGATCCCTAGAGAACTTGATAATGAAATCCATTCATGTTAAAGGTTGGGAAGATGCCATAGTAATAAAGAAATAATTTTAAATTTAATCAAACTAACTAGCAACGAGTTTTTAAAGGCAAGCACATCTCCAACTCCTCATCAAAGATAATGATCTCTCGGCTAGTCGAGAGATGTTATGAGTATATGGATTGCTGAGGAGTTTTTAAAGAAAAATTCAAGCTTTGAACCCCATAAAAGATCATAAACTTAAAAAAAGGATAAGATAAAACACAGATCATTCCCACAAGATTTTCCCTGAGAATAGCAAAGGTAAGATTTTGAAAGGACCAACCCTTAGATCTCAAGTATATACCTTGCTCGAGTATAAGGACAATATATGCTCTCCATCTAGCTCCAACAAATAGATTTCTTGTCTGTTTGTCATCATGCAATGGGTTACTACCGCCCTCGAAAATTTAAACGATGTAATGTGCCAAGACTCAAAAGCTTAGAACCCTCCTACAGTGAATATAGTAATGCCCATGGGCTAGATCTTTGGGGGATCCGAACTCATATTTTGCAAATCTTGTTCCAAACTATTCATTTGTTAAGCATCTACGTTGGGGAAATGTGGGCCCTCGAGTCACAATTTATCATTGTGGTTGGAAGATATTTCATATAGAACATGCCATGTCTTCTTTGTAGGATCAAGAAGATTGTAGCTTGTGGCGATGATTTACTTATGTAACATGACTAACTAGATGAAAACTATACTAATTTGATATTGAACTTGTGCAAACCAAAGAATCTGAGTTGAATTCTTGATTTGCTTAGAGAATCTAGAGATCAAGTTTGAGGATTGGACCTCTAAATCCTTCGCTTTGTGTGTTTGGGGTTTCAATTATCTCCATTCTTTGTGCATCTATAATGTGGCACCAAGGGTATTGGCTTGGTATGCTGACTGGATTCTTGTGAAATGAGATTGCCCTGCAGAATTGTTACAACAAGAGGATCTGCAAGGTAACTTTAATGATTAAGTCCATTAGACTGAATACTTAGGTATTAGCAACAATTTCTTGTTTGAAATCAGACCAGGATCTGCAAGGTAACTTTAATGATTAATTCCATTAGACTGAATACTTAGGTATCAGCAAGAATTTATTGTTTGAAAGCAGACCTCATTCGGTATAAATGCATACTTCAACAACAACATTGCAATTACAATTTAGTTGTCACTGCCACTTACTTCCATAAGCTCCTAGCTCAATGCTACAACTCATTTTTTTCATCAAACTCGCATCCTCATTTTTAGCCAAAACCCATGGCCATACAAGCTCCTCCACCCCATGTTGAACACTGTCTGTAGGCATGCCAAGGATGAATGTTTGTTTGTGTACCAGTGAATAAAATCAGAAGAGACCAGACACCATATAATTAATTGGGTTTGGAAAAGCATGAGTACTGCCAAAAAAAAATTCTCTGATGCTAATAAGATGTAAGTTTTGCATAATGGATAATTATTAGATCACCAAAATTATTCAAACATTTTCCATCGAGTAGATTTAAAAAATATACATTTACCCTCGAAACTGAGAACAAGAAGAGATATCGACACTCACTGCTAATCAGTAACACTCGTCTTTAACCAATATTGTCCTTTACTCAATCAACACTATACCAAAGGGGCATAAAGAATCAAATCAAGTCAAGCAGTGAAAGAATCAAATGTTTCTGGACTGAACAATACTGATGCATTTGCAAAAGAGCTTTCCATATATAGCTGTCGCAGCCTAATCAGCCTCACTAACAAGTATATTATGCCAAGTATGTCACATCTAAATCTTTCAAACGTCACCTGAAATACATAGGATGTGCCATTCTTGCATCTGCTAGGCTTCACTTTGCAAGAAGGGAATGGATGTGGTACTGCCTTTGATCAACTGTTTACATCTACAAAGTTGTGGCAAACTTCTCAATCAAATCTGCCATGTGTTCATCATAGACAGGGCTTTCCATTTGAAAATGACCTGCCCCGTGTACAAGATGAGTTTCAACGTGGCCAGCTGCCATCTTCAGCTTATTTTCTAGCTGTTTTACGCTGGTGAAACCATCACTTGTGCCCATCACAAAAAGCTTTGGTTTTGGAGACTGCAAAATAGCTTTGTGGTGCCTCCCGAAGAGTATTGATGCAGCCACACCAAAAGGATATCCTAAACTAACATAGCCCACAACTTGTGGAACTTGGTCAACAGCAGAACCAGCAATAGGGGCACCTGCAAAAGAAATGTCCCTCAAAATATGAATAGAAATGACAATACAATTATGAAAGTTCACTATCAGTAGCATATTTAGCACTTGATGCACACATGAAATTCAAAATATGTATTACCACATTTGCATAAAAAGTATAAACAGCTCCAAAATGAAACTGAAGGTATTGAAAGCTTTGACAAGCCCATAAGTTGATAAATATGGTCCCAACTCTTACCAAGGGGCAGTATATGATTGTGGGTGGAAAGAAAATCAGTTTGCATGTGATACACATCTGATGAGACAGAATATGTCTTCCACTTCTCTGTAAGCAAATAATGTTCTGAAAAAAATTAAAATGAAAAGACCTGTAATTTTTGGACACTTATAGCTACAGTAAACAGAAGATGCCCTTAGTGACGGTTTAAGAAAGTGCTGTTCTATTTGGCATTCCCTAGTTTATAGCTCGTCCAAACTAAAATGATGATCTTTAATAAAATCAGTGTTTGTTGTAGGTTATATTTGTTGTGCCTCTCACACCTTAATATGCCCAATACTTGTTTCTTGGATGGATTCAATTTCAGGAGAGACAAGAATCAACAGGTTGATGAGAGATACAGATTATAATATTTAGAAATTAGGAACAGGAGGTCAAGATGTCATTGTGCAGATTCCATACTACTAAAAGATAGGATCATATTAGCTTTGGGACACTAGTAAGCCACTGCTGAGGTCAATAGAGATAGTATCCAAAGGACGACTTGGCACGGGTAGAGTATGATATGGACCAATGTTCCAATTGAACTTAGACTTGATGCATAATGAGCATTCCGGGTGTAATTATCCACATCTTTATGCATAGCAGGCCAGTGGAAATATCTTTGAATATGCTGCAAGGCCTACCAAAGTGTCCTCCATAAGAGGAAATACAAGCCTTCTTAAACAATTGCTTGAGTAGTGCCCCAATAGATAATGTTTGATTCATTTTATATAACACCCCATCTGTGTGGTAAAAACCTAAGAAACATCTGGGTGGTGAAAACCTAAGAAACGTACTTGACAGATCTGTGTCAGTTAATGCAAAGCTCAAAGAATAGGTCTGAAACAGGAATTAGCAGCACAGAGAGACGGAAATAAAAAACTATATTGATGTCCACTCATGACCAAAGAAAGCTCGGTGGGACTCAAGAATACAGTCAATACAAGTAGCATAGAGATATTTCCCATTCTTTTCTCTTTTTTTGAATTAATGCTTCATATGAACCCTGTCAAACTCAACCAGCTTATAATCCAGGGTTCTTTTCCAGCTGGGGTTTAATTAAACCTGGGTCACTAGCATCGTGACTCCCCGTCTCAACCACTAGGCCACAGCCCAATAGACTATATTATATATTTCCAATTCTCGTAATTACTGACCCTATAATCCAAGTGTTGATGTTTTTGGTAGAGCATCGAACAGGTATTTCCAATTCTCATAACTACTGACCCTATAATCCAAGTGTTGATGTTTTTGGTAGCATTGGACAGGTACTTCCAATTCTCATAACTACTGACCCTATAATCCAAGTGTTGATGTTTTTGGTAGCATGGGACAGGTACTTCCACATTGGCTTGTGTCTAGCACGTGGAGGTCGTCTAATACCTCTCAGGACTTGGGGAATTTACTTTAATTGAGTAATTATTGAAGTGAATGACTTGTTATGATTAATGGACTTTAATTAACATCAAATGCCAAAGTATTTGGCATTAGTGAGTTAATTAAATCCTAACCGTAAGATCATAAAGTGAAGGTGAGATCTAATCTCAGCCTTTAATCACTTTGGAGATGATCTAGGGTTTTGGATTAAGGGTAAACTCCAGATTATAAAAGACAGCCTAAGTGAGAGGAGACACAACAATGGTACACAGAGTGAGAGAGCATTCAGGTGTGCAGGGGCAGGGGCCGAGGAAAGGGTGCAAGGGAAGTAGAAGCCAGCAAGATCGAAGGACCGATCTTGGGTAATAGACTAGGCTATTTGCTGCATTTGTATTTCCTGAGAAGGGCCATTATCCCAGGACGGGAGCCTGATTTTATTTAATAAAATCATCACAGATCTGGTTTTCCCGAGAGGGTTTTTCCAAGGGTATTTACCCGAAGTCACGTGTGCAATGTGTTTTGGTTTCTGTTTTAATTGCTTCCGCTGATCATTTTCATTAAGTAACCTAGCTGTGCTTTTATTCAATAAATCTGTTTTATTTGGAATAATCTGTCGGTGCTGGGTTAAGTAAAGTTAACACCAAGATGGTAGTATGGACAGGGATTATAATAATTACAACGGTGGAGTAGTTGACGAAGTCAACTGCGTCACTGTTACTTTCTGTATTGCAGTTTTACATGAAACTGTGGACACTGGAAATACAGAGCCCATTTACAGACAAAACTAAAGTTTGCATCAATGGTGGATGAGTTGAAGTTTTCATCCATCATTGACTTGTTTGGCAATGTTCCTAGAACTTGAACTGTAAATTCAAAGACTGATGAGGCAGGTGATTGGTGTGCACTGTGGATGGTGTTCCTTCGCCAAGGACGTATTTAAAAATTGAAGAAGTGCATAAAAGCATTAGTCATTTGTGCTAGAATTAATTCAGCTAGAGAGATATCTCTGAGTAATATGCTACTGCACGTCCTCCCTCTTCTAGAACAACTCCCACTGCAAAGTCAGAGGCATCAGTCTCAACCTCGATAGATTGTTGTACATCAAGAAGTATAGGTATAGGTTTTGTGCATAAAGAATCTTTTGACTGTTGGAATGGTTTATCTAGATAAGGTCCACCTCGATAGATTGTTGTACATCAAGAAGTGTAGGTATAGGTTTTGTGCATAAAGAATCTTTTGAATGTTGGAATGGTTTATCTAGATAAGGTCCACCTGTGAATGGAGTATTTCTCTTGGTGAGCTGATTTACGAGGTGAGCAATCGTGGCACAATGACATACGAATTGTTGGTTTGGGAAGCTTTTTCAAGACATTCTCAAGATTCCCATGCATTCCTTCAGAATCTACAAGGAAACCAAAATAAGTGAAAGAAGTTTGTAACTAGTCTGAAGAGATCTCTCGAGTTTTACACTGAATTCACATTGACAAACAAGATCAAGAACAAGTTACGCATGTAATTAATTTTCTCAAGACTTGCTTAAGATTAAGAATTCAGCCAGATAGACGACAACAAACTGCCAAATATAAGAATGAAAGATGCCATTGATAATCCCAGTAAAACTAGCAACTGTATTAACCAGGACAAAAGGCACAATTAACCATTGGTCCATATCGATAAAAACCAAATTTGGTTTCCAAAACATTCTTTCAATAAATCAAAAGCCTGCATTTGGATGTGGATATCCGGATATAAGATTGCTTGTGGTGAATAATTATGCACCGAAGGTCTTCAATCTAGGTCATAGAATACCTAAATCAACATTAATGTTCTATTTGTGCTTGTTTCCATTCATTGATAGGTTGATTGAGTTATTACTAATTAGTGCAAATCTACACATTCCACGATAGAGGTTCTATCCACACAATATTTAGGTAGTGGCTGCTCCACGAATAAGACTGAGTGGGAGAAGAGCCATTGTCCTTGGGTTCCTCCAAGGCATCAGCATATGAAGTGAGAAGGTCCTCAATTTGAAACAGAATGGTATGTTTTGTTCTTCTGTTTTTCAGACTTGCAAAGTCCATATGTAGGAGAAATTTAGAATTCCTCCCTAGTGTTGAGGCACCCAGATTTTGGTACCAGACTTTCTATCTAAGAGGTAGATTTCTCCTACTCACTGGAAAAAAACGGGTGAGTAGGAGAAAACCCAGTCAAGCTAATGGCCCCCAGACTTTTCTGTTCAAAACACAAAACACGAGTTGGAAAAACCCCAAGGGGAACAATCCAATGTGAAAGAGAAAACTCCATGGCCAAGAAAACATGGTTGCCTTGCCCGGCAACCTATGCTCCGAAAGAAAGGAAGCCCTGTGTTCACCAAAAGTGGATGGAAGCTAACTCTGGTCATTGACCAAAGGCTCTAGCACAGCAACCAAGCAAAGGGAGTTAATCAGTGGAGCAAAAGAATAATCCATGGAGTAATGGAAGTTTGCATGCTTTGCTTCACAATGACTCATTACTTGCAAGCTTACTCACAACCAAACTCCCCTGTCACCACACAAAGGAAAGTTTGCATGCTTTGCTTGACAAGTAAGGACTCATTATTTGCAAGCTTAGTCACAACCGAATTCCCGTCACCACACACAGGAAGAAACAAGAAAACCTATTTTGATCTTTCATGGATTTCCTCCCCCAATCACAAATGGTTGTCATCACATGGGCAGCCACACCAAGTAGGTAGTTGCAATAAACTGAAATGGTTCCAGCAACTGGTTTCTTGGATGGTTGGGTAGATTCTTGGAGTTCCAAAGAAGTTACATATGGGGATAAGAGATTGATGAAAGGTTTGAATTTGTATGAGGGCACAATTTACAAAGCTAAGAAGGGTGCACTGAAGAAATCAACATACAATAGAGTAAAGGGAGCAAGGGGTTTGTTATGAAAGTTCGGAATCCCAAACAATAGTGCTCCGAAGCTCCATAGTGAGTTAATCCTCTCTAATTTGTATTGTCCTTGTGAACAAATAAAGAACAATGCAACAACCTCCAATTAATGTTGCAGTTTTTCACCCTCACAGGTTTCTCTAGGGTAGGATTGTGAGTTTCTTCATGTGTGTTGTTACTGTAAATGTACCATTGATTTCTCGGTGTTTATTAAATAAATTTAGGATAAAACAAACAACAAAGTTCATCATAAATTAAGGTTTGTTGTGACAATCCAACCATTGGAATATCTAAGACTGTTTATGAATCGTATTGGTCTCAAAGTGGTTTTTCTTGGAATTGTGTGAGAGTTGGTCATGGCATATGCTTATCAAACTCAAGAAGACCCAAAACAATAGAGAATTGCAACCCCTGGAGCTAGAGACTGACACAAAGAGGTGGAAGAAGCAACTCCATGGCTCAACAATGGCTAAAGAACATGAGCATAAGCCAAAAGATGAAAGTGAAGTCAGATTCTGCAAATTGGAAGTGGAAGTGTCTGACATCATTTGGAGCATGGCCTTATTGATGGCAGTTCTTGAGAGTAAGTTAGGGCCGTTTGCACAACAACACAGTGTTTTCAAGAATAAGGAAATGAAGGAAGATCTCAAACTAGAAAAAGTAAGTTCCAGCAGTACATCTTATCAATCATCTTTCAAATTGGAAGCTAAGGTCGACATCAAGCCATATGAAGGTGAGGTCAACACTATTTAAACCAAATCATCGGTTGCAACAATTGGAAGTTTACTTTATCATGCACAATGTGAATGAAGAGTAAAAGATAGCATTTGCCCCGCTAAAAATGGAAGACCATGCCCCACTTAGTCGCTGGCAACTAGAGAAGCATGTACAAGAGTACACTACAAAATTTTAAAACAAACCATATAGATGGGGCTTTCTCCCATGAACCCAATGTGGTCACCAAGCATTTTGGAGGCTTGCATAGTCACAATCAAAGGCACATTATGCTCTTCAAATCAAAGGCCATCAATAATGGCTGCATACAAGAACAATACATTGGGATGGATCAGAATAAAGGGCAGCCCTAGTGGATCAAAGCAAGAGAGCAACATGCAGAACCCAAGAAAGGTTGGAAGAAGTGGAAAGGGAGAGGCAAAAACATTGAAAGAACTATTCATAAATGCAAAGATCCCAACAACCACCATGATCACTGTAATATAGACCACACTAAAGAAAAGTGTTAGAAGCTTAATTCAGTGTTGCATCTAAAGAAATGCAATAAGGAGCGGCCCAAGAAGAACTTGGTAACCCTGGATGTAGGGAAGGAAATAGAGAGCACATCTACAATATTAATGAGAATATTGTGTGTACCACAATCAAAAAGAGGTAAGCCTAAGAAGCCTCCAAATTAATGATGAAAGAGGTATGTCGATGTTTTCCAGATTAAAATTCAAGTTAGAAGGACAAAGATTGATGTTTTATTTGACTCAGGATCCCAAGCAAACCTCAAAAATGAGGATTTGATAAATAAGTTGGAAATAGAAGTATATGACCATCCTTATCCATATCCATCAAGATAGGTGAATAAGTGGATTTGATAAATAAGTTGGAAATAGAAATATATGACCATCCTTATCCATATCCATCAAGACAGGTGAACAAAATTAATGAATGATTTGTTGCGACACTATACTGATTCCTTTGTAATGTATATTTGGATCACATTCTTATTTCCAACACTACTTTCAAAGAGCATGTCTCACATATGATGTAGGTGTTGGAGACACTAGAAAAAAAGTTGTTGGCAAACCTCAAGAAGTGCATATTTTCCAAGCAATCTTCAGTGTACTTAGGACATGCAAGGTAGATCCTGCCAATATTGAGGCCATCCTCAAATGGCCAATTTTCACCAATGCAACAGAAGTAAGAGGGTCTTTGTAGGGGTGTTATGAACATAAACAGTATAAATATATATAATAATATAAATAATAATAATTAATTAATGAAAAGATATTATAATTAAAAGATGTGTCTTAGTGAAAATACATGGCTATTTTAATGAAAGGGCACTCCGCCTAGGTATATATTGCAGGCCCCTCAATTGTAATCGAACATCTTATCTCATAACTTATATCCATATATACATTTATTCAATTATTATGTTATCAAGATGGATTTCTTTATGATGTTCCAAATATTTTGGATGTGTGGAGTCTGAACCAAATTGGTTCACTATGGGAAGCAACCCATATATTCATAAACTATAGATTCATTTTTAGATACAACAATGTCATTGCACATCGTAATTTCCAATGGAAAGAGTTTTCAATGGAGCGAGAATCAACAAAAAGCATTTGATGCACTAAAGAGAAGAATCAACTAGGCAACTGTGCTTTGCTTTTCCCATTTTGGAGCAACCTTTTGAGGTAGAAACATATGCAAGTAGGTATGCCATGGATGTTGTGTTAATGCAAGGTGGGAAATTAATTTGTTGCCACTCTAAGCTTCATGTAGCAATCTTAATCTATCCCATGTATGATAAGGACCTTTATGACTTGGTATACTATGTGAAGAAGTGGAAACATTATTTCTTGGGCAAGGAAATCGTTATTCACACTAACCACCAATCTTTGCAGTACTTTCGAACTTAGAGAAAGTTACAACAAGTCAGATATTTTAAGTGGATGGGATTCTTGAAGTAATTCCACAAGTTGGCTGATATGTTATTTAGGCCACCAACAATGGCAAAAGTAATTATCCGAGGCACTATAATGCACAAGGAGTGATTTACCCAAGAGGAATATGTCATGTTTTGCCCTTGGTTCTCATCATACGCCCATCCCCACTTAGATAGTGGCAAGTGGGATGTCTCAAAGACACTTTCATGCACCCAACGCTCGAGGATGACAATAGGTCTCCAACTTTCCATGACGATTCATATGTGTTGGATAGCCTTTGTTGAATATACCCTTGCCTATGTCTAGACATGTGAGAGTACTTTCCCCCTTTCCCATGTCTAGTACCAAGTTGAGGTCCTCATCTCCTTTGTCTCTGTTAGATTTTTAGGGTGAGTGGTAGTCTCTTTTTAAAAATTATGCAAGATTTCTGAGTACAGAACAGCTAATAGGCAAAGACAGTAAGATGTAAAACTGATATTAAAAATGCATAGTCATATAACAAGAAATCTAGATTAACAGTAACTTGTAAATCCTAACTAGACAGTGATATCACTATACTCCAATGCATGTATTCAAACATGAAACTTCAATCAATGAGTTATTAAGACTCAGATTCAAAACAGAGATGAGAGATCTCTCAAGCATATATATAACAGTACTATCAAAAGTAGATCTGCAACTTAGTTCTTACAATGATACAAAACTTCCTTTGAATATAGCAACAGATTTACAATTTCTTTCTTCTGGGGTAAAACAGTCAAAGGGTAGCAGTAGATCTAAAGTCTAATTCTGAAACAAACACAAGTGAAACAGCAGATCTAAAGAATCAATTTCTGAAGCAACAATCTTTCAAATGAAGACAACAGAAATCAACCATACCTGGTAGTGACCTTACCACTGAGAAAGAGGACAGCCACAATGGAGATAGGTCTTATGCTCAGTATAAAGCTGGTTCTGATCAATGTATGATCTCTAGCCACCGTTTGATAAAGCTTTCATGTCACCTTAGTCAAGACTCAAGAAAATTCAAAACCCCAATAACTTGAAACCCTAACTCTTACAGCAAAACAGGTGAGGAGGCAAACTTGGCAGCGACACACACAAAAAGACAACGGCTCATCCAGGTAGCAACACAATATGGGTGAGTCCGGCACCTCCAGCAGGACTGAGGCACCTCCTCCACAGTGCTACGGTACCCTCACAGTGACAAGGCACCTCCTCCACAGGGCTACGGTGCCTTGTCACTGTGAGGGTACCGTAGCCCTGTGGAGGAGGTGCCTTCAACAGGCCACGATTCCTCCAGGAAGAGGCCACGGTACCCTCAGCAAAAAACAGCAGCTAGTACAACAGGGCAGCAATACTAAAAGACCAAGACAGGGCTGTAAAGATGAATCTTCTCCCAAAACAGCAAAAACTCCAAATCTGGACTGAGGGCGCTAATCTCCGGATGACTCACATAGGATAGAGACAAAGGAAATGTCACTAATAGAAATGTAGTTTGAAAGGTTAGGGGAGTGTTCAATTTATAGTTTTAGATTTGGGTAGGAGGGTATTAAATTAATAAAATAAATCAGAAAATTAAATCACATGTTTAAATTTGGAATCAGTGTGATTATTAACTAACTAAATTATTATTTTAAATCAACCCTCAAAAAGAAAACAAACCCCAAATAACTAGCCCACAACAAGGGTAAAGGGTTTTCCAAAACTCACAAACAAATAACCAAAGACACCAAGGGTTCGAGGGGCTTGACGCGGTGGCATTACTCATTCCATCAAATCATATGGTGAACCTCATTCTTTATCATCACTGCATAAGAGACTTTATCTCACTTGTGGTTGTGCCCTTCTTTAGAGGAAGGTCATGTACCATCAGGGTTTCACCAAGGTTAAAAACCAAGGATCAGCCCATGCCCGTAGGCATGAGCACCCTGGACAGTCCAGGGGCCCTAGGTGTAACTAGGGTCTTTAAGTGCTTGGTTACAAACCAAGACTCTCATGCACCAGGCATGATTACCCTGGTTACAAAACAGGGACCCTGGTTACAAACCAAGGGCACTAGAGATATCTAGGGTATTCAAATGCTTGGTACCAGACCAAGAAACACAATGCCACAGGCATGGGTACCATGGACATTTCCAAGGGCCCTAGAAATATCTAGGGACTTAACTGCTTGGTCCCGGACCAAGACTTCCATGCCCAGGCATGGTTACCCTGGTGCTAACCGGGGCCACGGTCCTGAGCCGAGGTCTTAAATGCTTGGTCCCAGGTTCCCATGCCCAGTGTAGTTACCCTGAATTACAAACCGAGAGTTACAGTTATAACCTAGAATGAATGTAGTCGGACCAAGACTCCCATACTTGAGGCATGAAGGTTACCTGATTACCTAGCCGGGGGCCCACGAGTGCACAACCTAGGGTCTTTATCAATATAGCTCACAGATCCATATCGAAGAATTGCGGGTGCCCTAGATCTCGTCTAGGGTCTTATCATCCCTCGAGGAGAATGACTCTGTCTTGCATATAAAATTCAAGTCTTTCGAGATCATTATTTTCCCTTGTGGTATTTTTCGGGTTCTTCAATTCCAACATTCTCTTTTGAGATCATAGGTCTCCAACTTTCCATGACGATTCATATGTGTTGGATAGCCTTTGTTGAATATACCCTTGCCTATGTCTAGACATGTGAGAGTACTTTCCCCCTTTCCCATGTCTAGTACCAAGTTGAGGTCCTCATCTCCTTTGTCTCAGATCATTATTTTCCCTTGACAGGCCTTTTCGGGTTCTTCAATTCAACATTCTCTTTTTGGTTTGGATCAACCTCAACATTCATGCTTAGATTTGATCTCTTGATTAGTTATATATGCATTTTAGTGATCTGAATGGATCTATAAAGGATCAAACTAAGTGGTTTCTTATATGGTTTATTTTTGTGCTCAAGAACCCTCAAATTTTCATGCAGCCCTATTTTTTAGAAGCCTTGATTCCTTGAAAATTCCGTGGAAGTATTCAAAAAGATAGCCAAGGCAAAAAATATGCAAAGCTTTAGGCTTCACAGAGGCACGAACAAAAGGAGGGGGGGTGCTTGATGCTCGATATTCTACACAAAGATAAGGTGGAGGCTTGGGTTTTAACTAAGTTAAAGAGGCACACGAAATTTTGGACATGCAATGGAATGAGTAAACACTACACTTCATTCAAAGCTTTGATGCATGTAGAGTAAAGGAAGGAGTCAAATGGGAGCTTGTTTCTCCATGCCCCGCACTCCGCAAAGGTTAAAGGTATGCAGAGACTTCGATGTGAAAAGCTTTTAGCACGCAAAGGCTCAAACAAGTTAGAGATGACTCTACGCTCCACAAACATTAAGGAGTACGTGGAGAAAAGGACTTGCCAACTTCCATATAGAAAAAAAGACCTTCACCCATAAAATGGAAAAATAAGAAAATCCCAAGGCAAAGAAAGTAGAAGCCTACCTGCAAAACAACGTGGCCACACAAGGTGTCGACATGTGTACAAATGGGTCGATCACAAGGTGCCACATGACATTCAAAGAAACCAAAATTATGCAGAACTATATAGAATTTGAAATGATGAGTACGCACATTGGGAAAACAATTGGGAGGTTGTTGGCCTTCTACGCACCTAGGAGCAGCAAGGATAAAAGACTTAGGACAAGGGAAGAAGAAGGTTCATGCACACTTTGGATTGGAGGCTCGACTAGTACAAACGATGATAGAGGAGATAAAAGATCAACCCAATGTTAGGTTGATATCATATTTGCACTATTTGCAATAGGGAGAACTTAGACATGAACCAATTCCCTAGTTTGTGGAAGGGATCTTATTACAATGAGTTCAACGTTTATTATTGTAAATTGTGTTTCTTGTGTTTGAAATCCAAAAATCCTCGTCACTGATAAAGCACCATTAATAAAAACCAAAGCAAGATATCCATTTCAAAGCTAGTGTTTTCCCAAATTGGGTTTCTCCAGGTATCTTGTGCGTTATCTATGTATGTGTGACTGCATTGCTTACTTCTATTTATAGACTTGTTAAAGAAACCACAATCCTTATGTATGCAGAGTAGGTTATTATAGCTTTCTATTTACAATTCAAATTATTCCACAATAACACTATCTTGAAGAATTGTTTAGCGATAGGCCTTTGGTTATGGATCACTTGGGAGTCCCCAACAATCTCGTACTCATTTAAGAGCACATGCAAAGGATTCCTTGTTCAACTTTTATCTTCCCCTTTTTCTATGTTAGTCAATGCCCCTAATGCACATGTTAATTAGCGTGAGTCACGATTATCACCCTTGTACCGAGCCAACTTGTGGAACAAACCCCTCGTATCTAGGGAGAAACCAGCAAATTGATTTCCAAACTAATGTTTCTTTAGTTAAGTCCATGGATCAATGTGCCCATGAAGGGAAGATTTTACCTAACAGTTAGATTTTAATTTCCTTAGTGTCATTGTGACATTCCCATTTTTATAAATACACTTGAATTCATCTTTCTATAGATTCCTTTTAGGTCTCTCTTAAACATCTCTAGAGCATTAAAATTCTATCAAAATCGCATCACAAAGCAATTTGATCTCCTTCTCAAGCTCTTGCATTGCTTGGACAAACTATCTCCTCCAATAGCTAGAGGATTCCCCTCACAACCCTACTCTCTCCATTTGTTTGGATTCCATCTCTTGTTGGATCAATTATCTTAGCTCCATCACTATTTTTGCCTTGGGTCATCCTCAACCACACCTCAAGAGCAATTTACCAACACAATAGCTATAAGAAGAGCACTTCATAATGCACACTTCATCTTCCATACCTAATATTATTGTTTCCTTTATTTGTATGGTTGATTTAGTAGTGGAGGCATTTCATTGCTTTGAAAACGATTTCCAATTTGTTTTCAAGGAAGATCTAGCACTTTAGAGTGTTGCAAGAGGCTCAACACTTCTTGGCTCTTCGCACAATTGATTCACATCTCGTCAACCCAAGTAGAAACATTCCTCTCTCCCTTCATGTTTGGTTTTCCTTTCATTTTTGATAGTTAGAACACATATACTCTAACCAGAAGATGAGCCAATTTCTTTTTCTAGTGTTATTTCATTGCTAGCCATTGAAAGACATTGGAGAACCTCACAGAAACTCCCTTTAATTCAACCCATGGCCATAGGCTAACTAAAATCAAATTTCCACTCAGTGACTCCCTTTACCAACAACAACCAATTGGCGACTCCACTCTCTCCAACCTCCTTTCGATGGCAATTCATCCATCATTATGGTAATTTGATGGCCTCACTCTAACCACTACTCTACATATACAAAGATGAGTATATAGCGAAAGAGGATTTCAAGGAGGTGTTTTGGCATCTACAAAGCCATCATAAGTCAAAAGAAATAAGACAACAATATTGATTACCATCTCCAAGATGGATTACTCTACCGATTGGGGAAGTTATGTGTGCCTTAATGAGAATGATTGCAACGTATGAAAGAGGCACATATCTCCAAAGTTGCAAGCCATTTTGGAGTTAGAAACATGGTAGCCACTCTCCAAAGGTATGTGTATTGGCCCAAGTTACAAGAGGACGTAGCTTTCTTTATAAGAGGTATCATTCTTTGTTGCACTAGTTAATCTAGCAACATGAAGTAGGGTTTATTCAACAAATTACCAACACCTACAAGCCCATGGGAAGTATCTTCATGGACATTGCGAGAGGCTTTTTGCTAAAAGAACAACATGAGGTCATGACTACCTTTTTATTGTGGTTGACAAAATTAGTAAAAAGTGCATTTTGGTGCCATGTGGGAAGACCATCACAAGAAAGAAGTAGCAAATCTATACTTTCGCAAGTCTAGGTAGATTTGAGTTGCGAAATATCGTAATCTTGAACTACAATACAAGATTCCTTAGTGTTTTTAAATCGACACTATGGAGGAAATGCACAAGAAGCTGAAAAGATCCACAACCTTCCATTCCCAAATAGATGGGAAAACATAGGGTTGTGAACAAGATATTGGTGCATCTTTTGAGAGGCTATAATCAAAACCATCCAAGGCCCTAAGATAAGAACTTGATCTACATTCTTCTTACCTAAATTCCTACAATATGGTAGTTCACACTTCCACAAGTAAGTCACCTTTCAAAGCTTGCTTTTGATATTTACCACCTTCACCTTTGGATGTGGTTTATGAGCACCCTAATAGAGAGAAAAAAAAGGAATCGAAAAAACATGGGTGGAAAAATTTGATGAGCAAGATAAACCCTAATTGCCTTGCACAACAATATATCATGGACAAGACAAGAAGGGTTGTGTTGTGCAAAAGAGAATGAAAGATAAAACTCCAAACATTGAGTAAAGGCTTTGGCACGATCACCGAGTAAAGGGAGGTAATTCACCAAGCAAGATAAAAAAAAATCCACGAAGCAACAAAAATTTGTATGATTTTCTCAATAGCTCTCAAATAGCTTCAATATGTCACCATTACATCCATTACCTCACAATGCATTTGTACCTCATCATGTGCACCCTTGTGAATTCACAAGCAATGCATCCAAGGCTCGTGGTTAGTTCTCTGATAACTACAACATGTCCCCAAGACATCCACTACCCCGTAATGCATCAATACATGATCATGTGCACCCTTGGTCTCAGTGTCAGCTCTTTTTCTTGCTGGATGAGATCCACCTGTCCCAGTGCTAGCCTTTTTCATGTTGGATGACATCCACCTATCTCAGTGCCAACCTTTTTTCATGTTGGATGAGAACACTCGGTGCCAGCCCTTTTTCATGTTGGATGAAAACACTCAATGCCAACCCTTTTTCATGTTGGATGAGTTCCACCTGTCTCAGTGCCAGCCCTTTTTCATGTTGGATGAGAACACTCAGTGCCAACCCTTTTTCATGTTGGATGAGAACACTCGATGCCATCCCTTTTTCATGTTGGATGAGTTCCACCTGTCTCAGTGCCAGCCCTTTTTCATGTTGGATGAGAACACTCTGTGCCAACCCCTTTTCATGTTGGATGAGTTCCACCTGTCTCGGTGCCATCCCTTTTTCATATTGGATGAAAGCACTCGGTGCCAGCTCTTTTTCATGTGGGATTAGTTCCACATGTCTCAGTGCCATCCCTTTTTCTGCTGGATGGGAACACTCCCTCTGAAGAGGGACCACACCAAGCTTGTCCCGGAAGTACTCAAACTTCATCCTCGATAGTGGCTTGGTAAACACATCCGCAACTTGATCCTCTGCAGTCACAAAACTAGAGCCTCACTACTCCCTTCTGCACTATATCCCCGATATAGTAATATATGATCTCGATATGCTTCGACCTGTCATAGACCACGGTGTTCTATGACGACTTCATGCAACTCTAGTTGTCACACCAAATGCAGGTCGCCTCCAATCCGAGACCAAATAACCCAGACAGAAGTTCTCGAAGCCACACTACTACTGCACATGCTGCCAAATACTCAACTTCAGTCGTACTAAGCGCCACACATGACTGCTTCGTACATCCAACTGAGCCTCTTACTCCTTACTGTAGTACCCAGCTCCCTCTAGAACTGACCATCCAGCTCCCTCTCAAGCACTAAATATCAACTGAATCTTCAACCTGCTGAATTCAACACTTGTCCTCCAGAATAAGCCTCACCATCCTCTTCTTGTAGGTCTTACCTACAAGTCAAATTCAATCCAATAGTCTGCAATTTCCGAAGCCCCACTACTTCACGATCTGATGCACATGCTGCCACATACACAGCTTCAACCATACTGAGTGCTACACATGACTGCTTCTTACATCCAACGAAGCCCCCTGCTCCTTATTATAGTACCCAGCTCCCTCTCGAACTGACTGTCTAACTCCCTCTCAAGCACTGAATATCAACTAGATCTTCAACCTCCTAACTTCATCACTTGTCCTCCTGAACAAGTCTCGTCATCCTCTTCTTGTAGGTCTTACCTACAAGTCAAAATTTAGTCCAATACTCAGCAATTTCCGAAGCCACACTACTTCGCGACTTGTTGCACACGCTGCTACATACTCTGCCTCAGTTGTACTGAGTTTACACACAACTGCTTCCTGCTAAGCCTATATTGAAGCAATATGCCGAAGTAATCTTCCGATCAGGAATACTGTCAGCCCAATCTGAATCCGAATATCCATATAACCCGAACTCATGGTATGTCACATACCCTTAAGGTACCTCATCACATGTTTTGTTGCAACCAAATGAACCTACCTGGGCTACTCCATATATTGACTCAGGGTGTTCACAACAAAACATATATTTGGTCTTGTGTTTGTCAAGTTCATCAACAAACCCGCCATCTACCTGTATAAAGTAATATCCACAGTTTCTAAAGTCATATCCTGCAACAACTTCAGATTTGATACCATAAATGTAGCCATTTCCTTGCAATCCAACATCCCAAACCTCTTCGAGATTTCTACTTTATGCTTCCCTTGATTCAGAAAGATCTCATCATGTCTCTACCATACCTCAGGACCCAAAAAGTAATGCATCATCCCAAGATCTTTCATCTCAAACTCGACAACCAATTTTTCTCTTACACGCTAAGATGAGCTTTTCCACACCTGTTTAGAAATAGTATTACCAAACCATGCACTATTGTTTGTAAATCCTAAGCTCCTTAGAAAATTGCCGATCCTGCATTACCATGCTCTGAGTGCCTACTTTAATCCATATAAAGCCTTCTTCAATCTGCACACTGAGTGTCCCGCAATTGTCACGTACTCAACGGAGTGTTCTGTGACTACAAGGACCATTCTTCCTGATCAGGATGCCATATGTGCCACAGGAAGAATTTCAGTCCTTCTAAATGTTGAAAGCCACGCACTTTGAGGCTTATGTCCTTAGAAGACTATGCCAAGGCCATTCTCCATTGGTCAAATTACCATGATGACCAATCCCAAGAGATTGTGAGCCCGATGTTGAAACATTAACACTTAAGAATAACTTCCAACATTACATAAAATCTCAACACTCCCTCTTAATGAGGAAGGTATTATATCCGACATAGACTCTAACACTTTCGCCATCCATATGAGCTCATGACCATTGACTGTCAGACACACGAATCTATACATCACAGGAAATCCATAGTGACTTCACAACATGCATCCAAGGCTAGTGGGTAGCTCTCTAATAGCTACAACATCTCATCATGAGACTATCTAGTTTCCCACAAAAAACATATGAAGCCATCACTCCCTCTGAGGCTATATAGTCTTCGGAGTCATCTACTCCCTCTACATGTGTTGACCTCCTGTTCTTATTCATTACATAGATGTGCACAACTCTATGTTTGGATAGTCTTGCTTCATGTTGCTTCCTGCAACTATCATTATGGCTCCTTCTCATAGCTATTATTACCTGTGACATGCCCGGAACAAGAAACAAGAACAACAAAAAAGCATCTCCTAGAGGAAATCAATTTGTCTTGTGCACAACTATATACACTGACCCTTGAAATGATACGTCTTCTACTAACACACATCCATCATATACTCGATGTCATACGACCAGACATGTTGATTTTCTAGTGTTAAATTAGACAAACAGAATTTTCTGCAAGTGGTAATTACTTCCAACGATATTACTAGAACATCACTAAGTAATTACACTCAAAAAATTTCAACTACTTGGAAACTCCGGCCTCTTCCTTAGATCACTTCCCACGTGTGAGAGAAAAATATGTGTGTCTATTGTTGTCTTTTTATAGTAATATTAAATTGATCCAAAAAGACGCGTCTCTTTGAAAATTAAATTTAAAATTTAATTTAATTTTCTTTCTTATAAATAGTTGGAGAATACCTCACGTAACTACCCAAAGATTAATTTGGTTATAATCCATCCACATAGTACTTGACTTTGTTAAATTGTTCCTCTGTAATTCATGCGATTCTTTGCATAAATATAGGTATAAGTAAATATGCAGTACATTCCTCATATTTAAGTAATTAGACATTTTTACTAGAAATTACTGCCCACCATAATTTATGGAATTCTTTCTATAATTTAGGTAGGAGTAAAAAGTAAATATGTTGTACATAGAGATTGCAACAACCCCATAAATTTAACACTCCCAAGATTTTACTCTACTCTCATTTTCTTGGGCCCTCCTGTGAGGGAGTAAAGCCCAGTCCCGCTCTGGTACCATGTTGAATTTTCGATATGAGAAGATATTGTATGTGAATGAATATCTTATTACAATGATGAGTGTTCTATATATAAAG
>SNQJ01S0000213.1:186509-197366 GCA_010110895.2 Picea sitchensis | reverse complement strand
AATGAATATCTTATTACAATGATGAGTGTTCTATATATAAAGAACATATGGTGACCATGGTGACCATCCATGAAGAGATGCATCCCTTGGGTAATAAATATATTTATACTTTATATTATATTATACATATAATATAAATATACTTTATATTTTTACTTTATATTTTATTATATATATTTATACTTTATATTATAAATATATTATTACACTAATAATATTGCTTAATCATTAATAATCATATTATTAATTATCAATCTAGTAGAATGTCTTTCTGATGTTGCCCAAACATCAACAGACAATGACACCAAACATGGAGTTACAAAAATGAAGGAAAGGTTTCTTGGATGTTTGGGTAGGGATTCTTGGTTAAGGAAATGATGGAAAGCCAAGGAAGTGATATATGGGAAGAAGAGATTGATGAGGGGTTCAAATTCAGGATTGGGGAGGGGGGGGGAACTTCCATAACTAAGCAAAGTGCACCAAAGAAATTGACACAAAGAAAAGGAAGTAAGGGGTTTGTTGTATAAGTTTGGAGTCCAAAGCACGATACTTTGAAGCTCTACAGAAATTTAATCTTCTATAATTGTATTATTCTATGAACAAGTTCACTGTGTCATTTAATGTCACCTTTCCAAGGAAAAATTTTGAGTTTCTTGGTGTGTGTTAATTCCATAGGAATTGTGCCATTAATTTCTTTGTTTATTAAATAAATTTAACCTAGAATAAATAACAAAGTCTATCACAAATTATGATCTATTGAGACGATCTAACCACTAGAATGTCCAAGGTGGATTATTGATCAATGTTGCATTTCTTTCAAAGATGATGCATGGGAAAATTCTTGATCTATGAATTATCTAACCATACAATAGCATATTTCTTTATAGTTATGGAAAATATGACTAGCATAGATCCTTAACCCCAAATCTATTAAGTGTCAAGATGCATCAAAAACCTTTAGGTGTGCTTCATAGATTTGAAGTTAAGATGCATCAACAATAATTTGTTATTTTACAAGGCCAACACTTACACACAACGTTGCATGACACAAAGAAGCTATGCAATGGGAATCTCCCCCACTTGACTTCTAGAAAACTTCACTTTTCTTGGCACAACTACAACATTGATGGAAAATGGAATAGAAACTTGTGAATATTTGAAGTGGTAAACCTTGTTTGCCTTGGTGCAATTCATAGGTGTTTTGATAAACATCATAAATGGCATATTGACTGCCCTTATATCATCTACCCAAGAGAAGATCACAACAATCTTGTAGAAACATGTCACAATTCACCATGCAAGTGAAGGGCTCAATGCAGTCACAACCTTTGTAGACTTCCCATTTTGCTTGATTCAAACAAGGTGTATAGGGTTATAGGGTTGTGGATGGCAATTTGTGGGAAGCGTTGATTGTTGTAATAGTCCTTATAAGTCAAACATAATGTCTTATGCCACCATGGACAAAGAGGACATTTATTTGATAGTTGTCTTTAAATATTGCGTTGTTATTTATGCATGGGTAGTCATTGTCATGAAAGTTCAACCTTTTGTACCTTTCTACTTTAGACATTCAAATTTGAATGCAAGATTTTTAATAATTGCAATATTTGCAAGGTCCCTTATCATTTGTCTTCAATATACAAAATTAATAAGTTTTTTCATTTCTACAAAATACATAGGTGGGAGAGAATGTTGGTTATCTTGGAGCATGCCAACAAAATGTAGTAGGAGCCATCCTTGGGCTACATTTGACTCTACAATCATCTCTTCTTCATAGACAAATTATAATCTTTGATGTGCTAAAGATAGAAGATTTGTTTCCATAAGGAGATCAATAATATTGGCAAATGACAGTTGATAAAAACTACAAAGGAGAGACATGTACCCTACATCAAATCTTCAATCCTCTCTTCATAAAGAAAGTATAATCTTAAATGGGCTAAAGCTAGAATATTAGTTCCCACAAGGAATTCGATGATATTGGCAAATAATAATTGATAAATATTACAAAGGAGAGAGATCTGCATGCCACATCAAGTCTTAAATATGTAGTCCCTTTGTAGGGAAATACAAGTTCAATACCTCTTTCAAAGATATTTCTTTAGTGGGGAGTTACAAGGCAAATTAATTATTGACCCAATCTTGGAGACTATACTTAGGAACTAACAATTTTGTAAGAGAGTTACCTTTCAAAGATAATAAATTGAACTTCAACCCTTTGCAAAAATGTTCCTCTGTAAGAGAAATATATATTGTGAACCCTTTATATGAATCACTTTCTCAATTTCTCAATACACATTAGAAAATCCCCTTTCTTGAAAGTGAAACATGCTACAAGAATATGTCCTTTCTAATATTCTTCACTTTTGAAACCAACTTTTAGGAGGGTGTCACTACGCAATTCACAAGCAAGGTTACAATAGAAAAATTCCACTATAAATTTCTCTCCCAAACTAATAATTTGTCTTTTGCAAAACTTGTAAGGCAAATCATGTTTACTGGAAAATATCATAATTTTCTCTAGTTCAAATATGCATTTTGAAGATCTCAAAACCCCCATTACCAAAACCTTGTTTCAGGATGAAATTATTGTAATGTCAAACAGAGAATGGTGCTGCCATCTCTAGATCCATTGTAGCAACACCAAAGAAATTGTTGATGCTCATCTTCCAGAATATTTATCAGCAGTAAGTAAATTGTTTCCTACATGGAGAAATAACCAGCACAGAGAAGAAGTAAAAGAGTTCCTCTTCCTAAATGAAAGATGCAAACAGGAATCACAAGGTAGCAAGAGTTCCTCTTGCTAAATAAAAGATGAAAACAGGAATCACAAGGGAGCATTGTATGCAGCTACAAGAGAACATACTACCACCTCCAGAGCATTGGAAATAAGGGAGCATTGTATACTCTGGATACAAGAGTTCCTCTTGCTAAATGAAAGATGCAAACAGGAATCATAAGGGAGCAAAAGTTCCTCTTGCTAAATAAAAGATGCAAACAGGAATCACAAGGGAGCATTGTATACAGCTACAAGACAACATACAACCACCTCCGGAGCATTGGAAATAACAACATATCTGTATTACTCTGGATAATTTAATGTGTGAAGCTTAAGGTTTTTAAGGTCTTTATACCAGTTATTTTTTCCACCCTTGCAAGGGATGTCCCATTTGCTGTAAGAAGCACTGGAATGTGGAAGTACAGTGCATTAGTGCAATTGTCTTGCAGATCTTGTTATGGGAGGAGTTGTGCATAATTACATCACATATACTATCCTTTTCTCAGAATTCCATCCAAAACTTCCTGTAGTTGATTTTAGACCTGGTTCTCCTATGATTGGTCGTGCAAGTAGCCATGACTACCACTGAAGGTAGTTCTTTTTTAACTTACTCCAACAAGCTTGACCAAGGAGAATCAGTAGTGGGGGGGATCATTTGTAGAATGATTGTTTAACTGAAATAATGCCCAAGATTTGTTTCTGAGCTGACCTTATTGTTGTAGCTTATAATGGCATGCAATCTGTCCACATGGATACACTTTAGTGGAGAATTTTTCACTTTGCACCATCCTCTCACATATCTTTCACATCAGCAGAAGCAGAGATGCAGAAGTGGATCCTGTGGATCTTTACACACAAGCTGCATATTTCTGATTAAGGGGAGCTTGTGGCCTACATAAATGACTTCCAGTAGTTACCCTCTTGGGATATTAGTGACGTTATGCAGTGGCATTGAGAAAACCTTATCATTGCCTTAATATGCTGATATTGCAGAGATAGGCATATTGTTTTCAGCCAGCAATTATAACAGAACACTGATTCAGATCTATTTTCTATAGCCAGATTTGAAAGAACATTTTCAGCAGGTTTGAAAGGCATAACTCATTTTTGAAAGTTGGTTAGTAAAAAGGGATGCATTAGAAGAGCACTCCATCACATGCACATGGATCCCTACTTTAATGCACCTCTTTTTGATGTGGCCACATTTTAAGGAAGCTGTAGCTTGCACATGAGATCCTTTTTATAAGTAGTTGGTTAGCATGAAGAGGAACACCCAAGCTTGAAAGGATAGCAAAAGGCAGCTGGGACATTCTCCAAGGTCAAAGAGTCAATAAGAAGTGAAGCACTGCATGCCTAATGGATACAAGGGTAACTTAATATTGTTATAAGATTGGAGTTTTTTTAAGGAGCGCCCTAGATATAAGGATGACCATAACCTTTTTCACTTGTTAGCACACATCTCAAGGAGGCATCAAAGGAGGAGTGCTCCCCGATATTGGGTTTCATAACCATTGTAAAAGATATTATGTAGGAACATTATTGTATGAGAAGAAGACATGTGGAAATAGGACTCGTTTAACCCTTTATAAGACATTTTATCATTTTTGTGAAGCAGCCAGCCTTGTGAAGGCTCTTATGATATATATTAATGTTTATTCCATGGAGAAAGGCATCCATCAAGAAACCACTATTATTTTTTATTGAGAAATTAGTTGAGGAGAAAAAGCTATTAAAGGATCACCTCTCCTCTTTTGCCAAACAGAAGTTCAAGTGGAGATAATCCCGCTTCATAAGGCCAAGGGTATTGTAGTTTTGTAGGTTAAAAGGAGGAAAAGATTTGGTGAAGTATGTTGTCTTGTGCTGGGGAATTGATCATATTTATGCTTGGGCTGCCCCATCAAATGTCACTGGTATATCTCTATTTTCAGGTCTGTCCATGCATCTTTTGGTGGACTGTTTTGATGTTAGAGAAGGGTATTATGGAGAGGCATTCATGACCTCTTTTCCCAATGATTGTTAATGAAGATCAAGGCTGTTGTTCACTCTCATTTGATGACTGTTTCTGATCTATTTACTTTAGTGGTTGCATTATGTACTGGTTGGTTTTAAGTTGGGGATGACATGGCATCTTAATGAGCATATCAGCATCATATCATATAATTCATTGTATGAATATGGTTGATTCAATTGGTGATGTTTATGTGTAACATAGCTTACTGATTTCCCTTTTGCATCATAAGCTTCTCCATCAAGTCGTGCTTTGACACCATTTGCCCACAACCCCTTCACGAAGGGAGATGTCCCACCTCATGAATTGTGTATAGATACACAATTCATGCCTCATTTGTAACATTATATTGATTCATCTTGCAATAGATTCTTTAGCCTACAGGCACCGTATCCCTCTTTTTCATAGGTTCTCTCTCTCTCTCAAGCACTCCTATTCATATGATAATACTCTTGATTATCTCCCTCTTTTTCATAGGTTCCCTCTCTCTAGCACTCCTATTCATATGATATACTCTTGATTAATGTTGTTATAAATAAGGTTGTTATAAGGTTTGCCAAAGTTGTCACCATAGATCTAACTTCAACTTGGTATCAAAGCCGGCATGACTCTTCCCTATCCTACACTATTTTCAGGATTGTTTTCGATTAGCATCCAAGGTATTCAACACTTTTTGGAACAGCCACAAATTTCTAGAGCTTTTTTCACCAACGCTCTTCTTCTTTGACATTTTGTTGGTCCTTTTAAAAGAGTTAATGGGACTCATTGCATATTTGTGCACTTTATAGGGTAGTGCTCTATCTTTTCCCCCCTTTTCAACCCACTTTATACCTTTTTTAGGGTAGCATAAGTCTGAAACTAGGGTTTTCCACCTTGTTTCAGGACCACAACAATTTTTAAGGGTCCTTTTTTACCTCTTCACCACCATTTCCCTCCTTTATTAGTATTTTTTAGGCTTTTCCAGTGAATTTGAGGGATCCTTTTTCAAGATCAATGCTCTTCCAACTTCCAACTTCCAAGGCAATGCACCCTATCTCTCTTTTCGTTTCAACCAACATTCACTGGTCTTCTTTGGAATAAGATTAGTATTATGTGGTTTTCTACTATTTTTTAGGGTTTTTCCTGAAGAGCATCATTGCTGACATTATCATTGCAACCTCAAGAGTTCAAAATTTCTTCTCGAGGGCCTCTAGCCTCTCACATTTGATCTAGAGGACTGCTTAGTGACACCATTTTATGGTTTATACAATTGTTCCGAGATTGATCTAGAGGACTGCTTAGTGACACCATTTTATGGTTTATACAATTGTTCCGAGAGACTATTGACTATTGTTATTTACCCTAAGGGCTATGAAACTAGGGTTTCTATATCATCAAGGATTTCAAATCCTCTTTTGAGTCTTGACCCTTTAGCAAGCTCTCTTAAAGTCTTTATGCAAGTTTTCCCTGAATACCATCACTGGTGGCATTATCATTGCGGCCTCAAGAGATCAAAATTTCTTCTTTAAGGCCTTTAGGGGAGTCAACCTCTTATATCTGCTCCACGAAACTACTTGGCAACACAATTTTATGGGTTATACAATTGATCTAAGGAACTATTGACTAGTGGCATTTGCCGTTTATCAAGCTCTCTTGAAGTCTTCACAAAGACTTCCTTTTCAAGATCAATGCTCTTCCAACTTCCAACTTCCAAGGCAATGCACCCTATCTCTCTTTTCGTTTCAACCAACATTCACTGGTCTTCTTTGGAATAAGATTAGTATTATGTGGTTTTCTACTATTTTTTAGGGGTTTTCCTGAAGAGCATCATTGCTGACATTATCATTGCAACCTCAAGAGTTCAAAATTTCTTCTCGAGGGCCTCTAGCCTCTCACATTTGATCTAGAGGACTGCTTAGTGACACCATTTTATGGTTTATACAATTGTTCCGAGAGACTATTGACTATTGTTATTTACCCTAAGGGCTATGAAACTAGGGTTTCTATATCATCAAGGATTTCAAATCCTCTTTTGAGTCTTGACCCTTTAGCAAGCTCTCTTAAAGTCTTTATGCAAGTTTTCCCTGAATACCATCACTGGTGGCATTATCATTGCGGCCTCAAGAGATCAAAATTTCTTCTTTAAGGCCTTTAGGGGAGTCAACCTCTTATATCTGCTCCACGAAACTACTTGGCAACACAATTTTATGGGTTATACAATTGATCTAAGGAACTATTGACTAGTGGCATTTGTCGTTTATCAAGCTCTCTTGAAGTCTTCACAAAGACTTCCTTATGTTGGACTGGATGAGTTGTTTCTTCAAAATGCATATGGTGGTGTACTTTGCAAATCAAGCTATACCAGATTCAAAAGATCATATTCCTAATATTGACTCCACCTTATTTGGAGATATCCTTTGCATTTCAAGGATTGGTGATGCAAGGCCTACTCAGCTTCTAGTGGTGACTCATGGAGCCTCTCACAAGCTTATGGCCACTTGTTTGCAAAGAGAGACCCCTCTTAGCTCCTTTTATGTAGTTTCCACTCAAGTCCATAGGACCTATCCCACTATATTTAGTTGATGACACTACAAATTATTCTCACCTCCTTTCAATGGACCAACTTATTTGTGTGGATCCATGTCTTCCACACTTTGATATTCTCCTTTTATGTAGTTTCCACTCAAGTCTGGAGGATCTATCCCACTATATTTGGTTGATGACACTACAAATGATTCTCGCCTTCTTTCAATGGACCAACTTATTTTTGTGGATCCATGTCTTCCACACTTTGATAATTATCCTTCTTGGCCATACTATATGCAAGACCATTCTCTTAGTTTCTCTAGGATGTACTTTCAATAGAAACTTCAATCTCATCAACGAAATTTGTTCCTTAGTGCTCCTTCAGTTGACTAGCCTACTTCAATGGCTCTCTTTCAAACTTTATCCAAAATCCTTCTTTACCTTGTTGTGGAACCATGTTGGTATCAGTACTATGGTGTTGTGGGGAGGTTTTATCTTCAAACTGTCCATGTTAAACATTACAAGGGAAAGGTGTTATCTAATGCTTTCTCTTCTTGACCATATGTCCATCTCGAAGGAGAATGTTGTGCATAGGGCCAACCCTTTGTTGAGATGGGTATCCATTAACCCTCACTTCTTTATTTCAACTAGGGTTGACCATGTTTTCTAGTTTGTTATCCACACACCAACTCTCACTTGTATTTCATCCGCCTATATTCTATATTTTAGCCACGACCACTCTTAGTGAGGAGTTGGGTATTGATAAACCCATTCTCATATTGAACATGGGTTCACTTTTAAATTATGCTCTCATAGGCACATCTATGTTCGGTATGTACACTCCCACACCCCTTTGAGCTCCTTCACTATGTTCTAGCTCTCAAATTGTATCAACGTTGGGTATTCATACACCCACACCCATCTTGTAAATTGAGCTTTCTCAACTGTGTACAAGCTCCTTTAGAGGTATGGAGTCGGGTCTTCCTATTCTCTCTTCAATTACAACGAATCTTATGAGTTTAGTACTTCCATATCATCTCTCTTACAAGATCCTTCCAACACTTCTTCAAACGAACAAATCAATGGCATTATTCTTCCAATAGATGTGTAGTATGGTTGGGGTTGGCCTTTCAACCATCCTCCATTAGACAAGTAGGTCGACGATGGTGTTTTCCAATAGATGAGCAATTTGGTGGCAACATTTCTTTAGTGGACAAGCACTTTAGTGATCACTTTCCTCTAGAGGATGAGCAAGTCAAACTTGATTCCTATACAAGATGTTTCTTCCAGCGCTTCGTTTTCAAATGGTAGTTTATTATCGTAGTCTCCCAAATGATGAGCAATTTGGTGGTAGCATACTTCCAGCAAATTATTGGGCGCACTTTTATATTGAGTTGGGTCATCACAAACCCACTCACTCTTGTTTCAGATGGTTGACCTCTTCATTAAGATGGGTATGCCCACTCACTTTTATACACTCTCCCTCTTATATTTATGCCTATTTACAACGCTTCCTTATGAAATAGACAAATCAAAATCAAGATCCAAATGATGAGAAGTTCAATGGTGTCATTTCTTCAAGAGTTCAGCAGTTCTATGTTGATGAAGGATGGGTATGCATAAACCCTTCCAATTTTCTATTGAGTTGGGTCAACACAAACCCACTCTCTCTTCAAATACAACTAAATCCTCATTGAGTTGGGTATCCCCACTCACTCTTATATCTTCTCTCTTGTATTTATTCCTCTTTATTAAGATGGACAAATCAAGATCATAATCCCTCAAATGATGAGCAGTTTAGCAGTGGCATTTCTTCAACAATCGAGCAATTTTGCATTGATGATGGTTCAATGTTCATATTTAGTTAGGTCATCACAAACCCACTCTATCTTATTTCAATTACCACTGTCCTTTTATTGAGTTGGGTATGCTTACTCCTTTTTATCATCCTTCTTCATATCCTCGTGCTCAAATTACAAGAGGGTGTTGAAACTTAGTCACCTGGTTCGTGTTCGTGTTCGTATTCGACGAGCTTGAAGTTCGACAAAAATTCGACAATCAAAATTTTTGGGATAGAATTCAGCATTAAGTTTGACATACTACAAAATTTGAAAAATAAAAAATATATAGATATAAATATTAAAAATTACACATATTTAGTTGGTTTACAATTTATTGCTTTGATTTTACGATATTATTTTTATATTTGATTATAATAAAAATGAAAACACAAAGAGTAACATGGTTTTTGTATGTCATGATCATTGTAATTTATAAAAGACGCGAGGTTTCAAATACTAATTAGGTTATGAAATATAATAAACGTATATATTACATTATTAAATATAAACTAAGTTAAAATAAAGTAATGTTTATACTCGATTTTATTTATATTTTTTTATTGCTTTTTACTAATAAAAATATCTAACATAAATAAATATTAAAAATTGCATACATCTTATTGTTATGTTCTATCTTCGTCATAGTTTCACTATACATTTATTAATCCCGAGGGGTACGCTAGAGATGGACCGTCAGGGTATGCCACTGCTCCGAGAAACGCGCTGGAGATGGACGTCAAGGTATGCGACTGCTCCGAGAAAGATATTGGGGATGGAGTGCCATCAGGGTATGCGATTTCTCAGAGAAAGATGTTGGCCGCTTGGCACTAGACAATGGACTGGTTGGACTTGAAAATGGACCCTCGAGGGCGAGGGAAAAGGCATGGGTCACAGGCAAGAGAATTGAAGTGAGCATGGGACGCGACACAGAAAGGGTTTTAGTTTGCGGGCGAATTTAATCGATTAAATTCGAGATGTGATAAAATTCATTGATTTTCGAATTTAAAGCTTGAAAACAGGTGAACCCGGTGACCAAGTGTTGAAATGATGGTAATCTTTACTAATGGTCATTTATGGTTGAGCGCTCTCATTAATTGTATCATTGGGTTATGGCTTAAGATCTAACTTGCTCAACATTATTTTTCATTACTTTACATTACCAAGGTCGACCTAAGCATTTATGTGGCCCTATAACCCCTCATGGAGAGAGGCACCCCATCTCATAAATTGTGTATAAATACACAACTCTTGCCTTATTTGTAACATTATATTGATCCATCTAGTGATCTACTGTTTAGCCTATGGGGACCATCTCTCTCTCTCTCTCTCTCTCTCTCTCTCTCTCTCTCTTAGTGTTAGTGTTGTTATAAATCTAAAGTGTTTTACGCAATGTTGCCGAAGCGGGAGCGTTTTTAGGAAGCGGAGCGTCAAGAGCATCATTTTCAAAAAATCCTCAAGAGAGAAGCATCCCAGAAGCATCTATTATATATATATATATATATTGTGTTTATATTAAAAAAACATGCAGAAAGACAAATTAGCGAAAGAATGTATGAAAACATGCATATTTGTACATTGTAGCATTAAAATGGCATCCATAGTAGTAAGTAGTAGTACATCAATGATTAATCATTCGAGCATCAACCACCTAGAATCTAGCAATTACAAACTTACAAACCAACATACAAATTTTTAAGCCATATAATAGGAATTTAGAAAGTAGA
>SNQJ01S0000213.1:162698-186459 GCA_010110895.2 Picea sitchensis | reverse complement strand
TACAAACTTACAAACCAACATACAAATTTTTAAGCCATATAATAGAAAGTAGACCATTAAGTTATGGAATGAAATCAGTCATCTGGCAACTGTCAACAATAACATGAGTCATGACCAAATAGTTATGATTACAAAATAAGCCATCTGCACTGAATTATGAAGATCAAAAGGTCCAAAACAATAAAGTTTAAACTCTGCTAGACTCTAGAGTCTAGTTGCTAAATGTTATGAATCTATCATCTATAAACTGACATGTAAAGTAATGAAAAAGGAGAAACATCAAACAACTATCCCATCCTCCTTCCACCAACATGATTGTCGCGTGTGCCTCCACGTGGTGGTAGTGGAGGAGCCTGAGAAGGACGAAACTGTGCAGTAGATGAAGATGAAGCCCTTGTTGCTGGAGTCCTGAGCAAGGGGACCAAGGACTGGGTAGTAGCTGGGGGTGGCATCTCAGCATGATCATCATCATCAAAAAGAGCATTACCCCATCCTCCAAATTATCCTCCTCTAGATAGTGAAGATGAAGCCCCTGCTGCTGGAGTCCTGAGCAAGGGGACCAAGGACTGGGTAGTAGCTGGGGGTGGCATCTCAGCACGATCATCATCATCAAAAAGAGCATTACCCCATCCTCCAAATTATCCTCCTCTGGATGGTTGTCCCAACGCTTCAAATTTTTATCCTCCTTTGCGTCCTCACAGTAATGGGACAACAATCGCAAGTTGTAATGAACATAAACCAAGCTCTCTGCCCGACCTGCATTCAACCTGTTTCTTTTGACGTTGTGGATGAAACTGTAGGTGCTCCAACACCTCTCTGCAGAAGAAGTGTTCACCCCCTGTGAAAGCACCCGTGTTGCCAAACGTTGGCGCTGTGGGGTACCACCGCCATAAATGTTCCACCACGCAAGAGAACTCAAATTCCCTCGATCTCTTAATGCATGGTTGGTCCCAAAGGCACCTTGGCCAAGCATGTATTGGCTCAATTGTTGTCGTATCTTGTCATACTCCTCCTTGTCCGAGACCAATTTGTCTAATGCTTTCATATAACCTGCAGCAATTATAATTTATCATAAATAGAAATGAATTATGAATATAAACCATAAGTAGAAAATTGAATTGAACATAAACCATAAGTAGAAATTATTATAAAGAAATTGTTTAAAATAATTTCTACCTGCTTGAACCTCTGGATCTTGGTGTGGTTTTTTCTTGCTCCCACCACCAGGTGTTGGTGTTGAAAGCCATGATACATGATAGTATTTCGGTGTTAGCACATATGCTAAGGCATGTAGTGGAATATTTAGCATTTCCCACCGTTTTTCCACTTCTACACAAATAAGGTTATACACGTTGACATCCTTAGGCTCAACAATGTCTTTAATCAGCCCTAGCATGCTATCCATTTGCTCATACACCTCCCCAATGTTTGGTTGATTTGAAACTGAAAACTTGATCATGTTATAAATTAGCTTGGTGAATTGCAAAACATATCGAACCTATGACCAGAACTGACTGTCAAGCACTATATTCTTGACTGCTAATGCACCTTCTTTATCACTGCTCAAATCATCCCATTCATCACTCATCACCATACCAGCCAAAGCTTGTCTCACCTTCAATAGGCGCTTAAAAGTGAGATAATAGCTAGCAAATCTAATTGGTGCAATCTTAAGTATCTGCAACCTGGAGTAAGTGCTATAGAAGTAATTAACCCAATATGCCCGGTGATATATTTGATGACTTGCTTCCCTCTCTTGTACAACTGATTAATCCATCCACATACTTTATGTTTGACAATATTATGCATCAAAAGGTTCAAGGTGTGCACCAAACACCCAGACCAAAAGATGTGTGGATACATTCGCTCAATGATTTTACCTACTCCCTTACAATTTGTTGCATTATTAGTGATTACTTGAATCACATTAAAAGGGCCAACTTCATCAATTGTTTTCAACAAGAGCTCTGAAATGTTTTGAGAAGTTGCACTTATTGAAGAGGAGTCATGTGCTGCGAGAAAAACTGCACCACTAGAAACACCAATAACATTGATCAAATGTTGGTTTCTAACACTTGTCCAATCGTCTAATACAATGGATACCCTAATGTTAGACCATTCATTTGTAAACCGTGAAAGACTGGCTTGAATTTTTGCTTTTTCCTTGTCAAGTAACACAGTTCTAACTTTCTCATAGCTGGGGCTCTTGTATCCTTGGGGGTCTTTTTCATTGATGGCCCTCACCATGTCATGCCAATAGGGGGAGCAAAGCACATTGAATGGGACACCACAAGCATAGAGAAACCGTGCCACATTTGCATCCATCTCATCCCTACCTCCAGTATCAAAGAAATCTCCTATTGTTCTTCTAGATGTAGAGGATGTAGAACGAGGAGATGGAGATGTGCCACCAAATCTAGATGAGACATCATTACATTGAAGCTTTTGTTTTTTACCATGCTTTCTTTGTGCAACTTCCTCTAGCTTTATGTATATTTGTCTTTGTTCTTTGGATATGTTAGGGAAAACATTAATCCCAAGGGACCCATTATTGTCATCACTCTCCATTATACCACAAAGATGTCTCCTCCCACAAGTATATGAATCGGTATAAGGTTTTCCTTGATGACAATCATGAGGACATAAAAATTTAATGGTTCCACCACCTCTCCCCATAACAAGTTTTGTCACAAATTTCCACAAGGATGTCAATGAAGCTTTCCTGCCTTCATTGTCCTCTTCATTTCTCTCTTCATCCTCTTCAAACCCTCCTTCATCTTCAAACCCTCCTGCATCTTCATTCTCTCCTTCCCTTTGATGCCTAGTCCCCGACAAGGCCATTAGAACCAAAAATGGAATGATAAACCAAAAGAAAATCATTTTCCTCAACCTCTAGATAAACAACCTGCAATAAAATGAGGGAGAAGAAGGAATGGTAAAGAGTAGGAGAGGAGGAAAAAACCATAAAAAAAATTATCCCAAGGAAATGAGAGAGTTTAGCTCTTGAAACTTGCAAGTTGAAATTTGATATAGACGATTGCCTTTGTTTTCTCCTCCAAGCTCCTCTATGTTCTCTTCTTCAAACTCCTCTTTGCTCTCTCCTCCAAGCTCCTCTTTGTTCTCTCCTTCAAGCTCCTCCAAGCTCCTCTTTGCTCCTCCAAGCTTTCCTTTACTCTCTCCAAGCTCAAGCAAACACAAATAGAAACAATGAGGAAATGAGAGGGGGGAAATATCTTTTATTCCCTCCTCACTTTCCCCTAACCCATCCCTAAACACACCCCACACTCTAACTCAACTCAAAAATTAATAATAAAAAAATGAGTATTTTTCTCTTTAGCGTGGAAGCGTGCGGGCCCTACACGAATCACTCGATAAGCATGGTTAAAGTGTTCCGGAAGCGAGTTTCGGAGCGAGCTTCTGAAATCCGGAAGCGCGCTTCTGGATTTCGAAAGCTCACTCCGAGGTGCAATGCTCCCTGATTGGCAAGGAGTGCATTTTTGCACCCCGAAGCGAGCTTCCAAAATCCAAAAGCGCACTTTCGGATTTCGAAAGCTCGCTTCTTGAACGAACCCACTCTGAGCGGGGTTCAGAGGGTGGAGCGGGGGGCACTTCCGGTAACCCTAGTTTTACATGGTCGAATTAAGGCTTCTATATTATGTTTGTGGCAAACATAACATTAGGACAAGCTTACTTTAGTTCCATGGAAGGAATGTACTCTATAAAGAGAGTTGAAAGATTGGATTAATGGAATTAAGGACTCAAGGTTGTGTTTGGCAACCAAATGATTGTCGAGACAATGAATGGCACGAATGGGAATGTTGTGTCACAAATTTTGGTAACAATGAACTTGACCAACAACAGAAAGTTTTTTTATATAAGATGTCATTTTTTGTTGATGAGCATAATATGTAATGCATATAACTTTAGCAATCCATGGATTCTTGATGATGAAAAGTTGTAAACAAATCTCAAGCGAATTCAATTAGAATATTTAAGGATTTGAGCAACGAGTGGGACTTATATAATAGCAATATTCAGTGTTCCCATACCTCTACAAGCTCTCTTAGCACCATGGAGGATATTCATCTGACATCACATTCACATTTCAACTTGTTGTCTGATTTAATGGCATACAAAAGCCTCATGGTACTATTGTATCATTAACATCACCGAATCTTACGAATTACTTGGTTTAAGAACTCTCAAAAGAAAATAACAATATTGACAAGTTGGTAAAAGGAGAGTTGCAAAGGGACTTTGTACACTATCACAATTATGGGATTCGGTTGCCTAATTGTAACGACCCTAATTGGATACATGTTTAAAGATTATAAAGTAAAATTAATTAAAAGAAATTAATTATGGTTAACTGAGTAATAATTCAAACTACAGATCACATTTAATGACCTGTGAAATAAAATTAAAAGTTCAATGAAAAATGATATAAAAATGGTGGCGTATGCAGAGAGGGATAGCCATGGATCCTGAAAAGATAAAACATTAACTCATGACGAAGGACGGAGGACGGAGGGTGGTTGAAGGAGTAACTGCAGGAGTCGGTGAAGGAGGAATAAGGGGGAAAAGGAGGTCGACGAAGGGGGATGATCAGTCGACGGAGGAGGGATCCTGAAGACTGTGGTTTGCTATGGGGCAGAGATTTTCCTGAGGACTTTTGGACTTGCTATGAGCACAGAGTTTTGGCACTGTGGCTTTTGATCAGGGGAGGCACTGAGTTGCAGGAGGTTTTGAGCACGGAGGGCCAGGATATCCGTAGATATCCTGGAGCTAGGTAGTTTTCCTAGTTGGCAGGGAGGACAGTAGTTTTGGGCAGTTATTTTTTGTTTGTGGCAAGATTGATCTGGGTAGCAGGTAACAGGAAGGCAGCAGCAAGGCACAGTGGTAACAACAATTAGCATCAGAACCAGGTACTTTGTTAAGTTATGTATTTAGTTCCTTCTGTCATGAAAGCAGTATTTATTGATAAATCTAAGTTATTGAAGTTGCTGTTATGAGAATCACTATTATGCTAAGAAGTTATTGTTTCAATTTACCCAAATAAAATGTTTATGAATCTTAATGATGTTTAGAAGTATATGGGCATTACACTAATTAATCTAGACTTTCACAATGGAAAGGGGACTAGTTGGGTTTGTTACCCCGCCATGCCTAGGGGTAACTAGAGGAGATCATGTCTTGAGGCCCACAATGGAGAACATGATCTACACCATGATGATGATCAACATGTCCACAGATGGAAGCCCATCAACCCCCCTATTTGCCTCCCAGCACAGATCAACCAAGGCTCATCACATTCAAGCAACCCAAATTATGGGAGATGGTAAGCTATTGTCACCATGAGGTATGTTAGTCCTTTCATGCAAAGTGTTGTGCTTAATTTGTCGAGCATGTGGATGAGGATCTTTGGTTGAAGTTGGATAATGGATCATTGGTTTGGGAAATTGAGTCGTTTACCTTGTTTCACCTTGGTGATCAACATCTATGCCCTAGTCCAATGATCATCGCCTAGGGAAAAAGGGTAACACTAGGGGGCCCTCCCAAGGGTAACGTTTCACTCCCGACCATACTTACAACCTTCCATCTTAAAGCCCTTCACATATCCTAAACTTCAGCTATGGTCCATTCTCTCATGAGAAGAGGAGCTGAAGACCCAGAGGTTGTTTCATAGTTGCTATAAAAAGCAATGTTACCAGAACCGGACCGAAACTGGTAAAACCGACCGATCCGACCGGTTCCGAGCCCAGACCGGTTCAAACCGCCCCCTGAAACCGCTTTAGACCGGTTCCGTACGGAACCGACTGGTTTTGTCAAGGAACCGGCCGATTCCGTACGGAACCAGTTTTTTTTGCTTGAACCGGCCATTTCCGTACGGAACCAGTTTGCTTTTGCCAATGACGCCCGCGGCCGAAAAAGTGGGGAATTTTGATCTTTTTTTTAAGTTAGGGTTAGGGGCATGCATGGGAAGCTTCTAGAATTGTCTAGAGCCCCTAATGAAGCTATAAAGCAAACCCCACCCCCTCTCTTTCACTCACACTACTCATTTGGCTTCTCTTGAGTTTTTGAGCTAAGGGTTTTTCTTGAGTTTAGAGAGTTGATGGCAGGGTTGAATTGGAGAGGTTGCTAGGCTGCTTTGGAGAGGTGATTGTTGGGCTCATTTGGAGAGTTATTTTGCCTCTTTTCTTGAAGCTGATTTGGAGAGTTATTTTGCCGAATTTGGGAGCATATTTGGAGCTGTTTTGGAGCATATTTCTTGGGCAGATTTGGAGCTTGTTTTCAAGGTATGTAAACTATGCACTTACTCCCCTTAAAACTGTTGTTTTTTTTTACAAAAAAAGTATTGTTGTTTTCAACTTTTCTTCTAGGCTCTAGCCTCTAGCAATTAAAATTTAAAACACATTGGGTTTTTATTTGCAGATTTTTATTTGTTTCCATGGCTCCTAAAGACAAGAATGATCCAGCATGGCTTCATTGCCAATTGATTGATGGGTGAATGGTTTGTAATTATTGCAAAAAGGAGGTTGGTGGGGGGGGTATTCATAGGAACAAACAACATCTAGCCAATGCAAGGGGGAATATAAAACCATGCTTGGAAGTTCCTAATGAACTAAAAGCTGAGACGATGGGCCTTCTTGAAGGCTATCAAGCAGATAAAGCCAAGAATAAGAAGGTTCAAAAAGAGGTGGGGAGAAGTAGTGGTGGAACTATATTTGATAGTGATCCTCAAGATAGAATGCCTAGTTTTGAGGAATCCTCTGCTTTCCCAATCCCTAGGTGTGATCCTTATACCAATCCTAGGGAAGAAGTAGAACATGTTGGTGGAAGTGGTGCTGCTGCATCAAGATCCAAAAGGCCTCGTGGTAACCTTGACTCATTTTTTTTACCCCGCACTACCCCTGGTTCTCAACCCACTATTGATGCCAAATGGAAGAAGATGGAAAGGGAGGTTGCTTGGGAATGCATTGCTAGGTGGTGGTATGATGCAGACATACCTTTCATTGTTCAATGCTACAAGGTCTATTTATTACCAACCTATGTTGGATGTTGTAGCTTCATGTGGATCAGGCTTCAAGGGACCTGGTTATGAGGATATTAGGGGGAATCTGTTAAAAAATGAAGTTGAAAGAGTAAAGGAATACCTCGCAAAGTTCAAGGAGTCATGGTCTAAAACAGGGTGCACAATCATGTCTAATGGATGGACTGATTAGCGATCCCGCACCATTCTTGACTTCCTTATTGCTTGCCCTAAAGGAACCATGTTCCTTAAATCAGTGGATGCATCTGATCAAGTGAAAGATGCAAATTTATTATTTCATCTTTTGGATGAAGTAGTTGAGGAGGTGGGGGTGTAGAATGTTGTACAAGTTATCACAGATAATGCCGCAAATTATGTTGCAGCTGGAAGGATGTTAGAGGAGAAGCATCGTACCATTTGGTGGACTCCATGTGCAGCCCATTGTTTGGACCTCATGCTTGAGGATATTGGGAAAATTGAATGGGTGAAAAAAGCAGTGGAACAAGGTAAAAACATAACAAGGTACATCTACAACAACTCATGGGTATTGAACCTAATAAGAAAAAGAAACACTAATGGAGAGCTTGTCGAGGTCAACTATCACCGTTTTGCAGTATTGAATTTTCCTTTACGTTTGAAATCCACTTGATTGACCAAAAAGAAAAAGCCAACGAGAAGATGTTCTCTAGATGTGATGAGTGGAATGCATCTCAATGGAGCAAGAGGCCGAAGGCAAAGAAATTGTTGAAAAAGTGTATGTGAAAGCATTTTGGAAAAGGGCAGATGAGATAGTGCTATTTAGTGCACCTCTTGTGAGAAAGAGATCTTGAGAATGGTGGATGTGGTGTCTAAATATCATGAGTTTGTTATGAGGAGCCATGGATCGGTAAGGAGGCAATAAAGGAAGCATATCAAGGTAAAGGGAAAAGTATCTTCCTTTATGGAGAATCATTGATGAAAGATGGAATAAAGAACTCCATCGGCCTTTACATGCTTTGCGGGGATATTACACGAATCTGAGTAAGTAGTAAACATTTCAAAGTTTTAAAGAGATATTATTAAATTTTTAATTAGCAAATGTTTAAACTTTAGCTAATGTTTCAAAGTTCAAAACTCTACATTAACTCTTAAGTTTTAACTCTTTGAAAAGTACCATTACACAAGATTTTTGAAGCAGATGGGGAGGTAAAGAAGGATTATACAAATGCATTGTGCGCATGGTCCCTGATTCCAACAAAGAAGATGAGATACACAACAAACTCTTGCATTTCAATGAGTATTAGTACCTTTGGCATGACTATGGCTATTCGAAGTAGAGCAAGAGATCCACCAGGCACGTAATTGTAAATTGGCATGGCTATGGCTATTCGAAGTAGAGCAAGAGATCCACCAGGTACGTAATTGTAAAGTCTTTCAAAGTTTCAATTATATTATTTATGGCAAAAATTAAATCAAACTTTCAAAATCCTTTGCTAAATCTCTTTTGTCTTTGCATGCAGCTTATTGGTGGCAGCAATTTGGTAGCCAGTGCCATGAATTGCAAAAATTTGCAGTTCGTATATTGAACCAGACATGCAGTGCTTCTGGGTGTGAACGCAACTGGAGTGTTTTTTAGCGTATACACACCAAGAAGAGAAACCGTTTAGAGCAAAAACAATTGAATGATATGGTCTTTGTTCAGTATAACCTTAGGTTGAGGCGCAACCAATTGATGAACAAGACCCCTGAATCCAGCAACATATTCTTGGATGATGTTGATCCCTCATCAGATTGGGTTGTGGAGACTCAACCAGCAGCTTTTGACCATGAAGACCTTTCTTGGATGGATTTGGATCCCGAGCCACATCAGGAAAATGTGTGCACCGATGTTGCACCTGTATCTTTGCCTTCTGGACCAGGGGAATCAAGCCAGGCTCAGAATCCCCCCTGTTCAGTCTACTCATGTTGAGAATGTAGATGATGACTCTGAGTCGGACTCTGAGTCTTCCTTTCAATATGCAGATTCAGATTATCAAATTGAGTAGTCTCTGACTCTCTAGTATCTACTCTCTACTATCTAGAGTTATTTTTGGCCATTTAGAACCTTTTTGATGATGTATTTTGATTCGGCTATTCATATGACTATGGACTCATGGAGTGCACTTACTCTTAATGTTATTTTGGTTTTATACACTATTACTTGTTATATATATATGAGAAACTTTTCAAATTTGTGTATAATGGTTTGGATTCACATGGATGCACATGAATATATATGAGAAACTTTGCAAATTTGTGTATAATGGTTTGGAATCTGGATTCTGGAATTGGATTCCCATGGATGCACATGAATATATATGAGAAACTTTGCAAATTTGTGTGTAATGGTTTGGATTCACATGGATGCACATAAATATGTATTTGTTTTTCAAAAATTTGAATATTTTATGTATTTTTAGTGACCGGTTTTTTGATCCGGTTTTTTTCCGGTTCCGATTCGGTTCCGGTTTTTGGGGTCGATCGGTTCAATGACCGGTTCGGTTCTGGTAACATTGATAAAAAGTAAGAAAATAAGGGTAAAAAAGAAAGTGAACATAGCAGAGCAAGACCACCAAAAGCCGATCCAACTTGAGATCTACTCATTCAATGCTCGCCCCGGTCCCAAAAAACTAATCCTAAAGCTTGAAGCCCTATAAAGGGGGACTCGCAAATTTGCAAATTTTAAATGAAAGCATGGACTAGAAAAAGGCAAAAAGGGGTTTGGAAAAGGGTGGCACACAAATATTGGGTAACTCAAGAGCAAGCGCACCCTCTACAAAGGCGCTCATAAAGATGGATTCATAACACCATAAGCCATGAAGTAAGCCCTGAACCATATCATTTTCACACTTACTCTTGGTGTGTTTTTATTTTCCCTTGTCACTCTCGAGACCTATCCCTCTACCTGGGTTATTTTATTTCATGTCTAGGTGGCACACCTAATAGGGTTGGATGAAGACCCTCCCATACTTAACTTGGTAACTCGCATGGGGTCTTGGCCGGTGTGATGCTTGAAGGGGATACTGAGATGAATTATCTTACATGACTTATGTCTTAAGTTGCAGCTTACTTTATATGTCTTAAGGACTAATGTTTCTTATGAACTTCGGCTAACCATGTTTTACACTTTGGCTTGTTTTGAATGCCCCTAACATGGTTCTTGAGGGGACGTCATGGGCTTGTACCCAGGACGTCGTGCCTTTATTGTAGGACTCTGGCACGTGTGATGGAGAGCAGTAAGTCATCTAATGACTCACCACCCTCAAACAATGGCTCTCACATTCTCAGGACCTTGGATGATGGACAGATGGGCTTGGTTTGAGCATTTCTAGTAATCATGCCACACATATGGGCTAGAAGCCCACAAGGATGGATAGAGTACCCTAGGGCTTTTGTGCACAAAGGATGGAGGACGTTGTAGTAGCAAGTGTTTTGACATCACTTGGAGATGTTATTGCAACCCTCTCAACCTTGGACGTGGCCTTTGGAGGCCCTTGACATCATCTTATTGGTTAGGGTTTTGATGGATGGATGTATACCAGAGATGATTGGCATGGCTTTGGGTGAGGAGAGACCTCACTTCACACTCTTTCACCCCCGAAGGATGCCACTTGGCCTTTGCAAGCCCAACGTTTGCCTTTGGAGGCATGACGTCACCCTCTCCTAGCTCGATGTCACCCTTCTAGAGCATGAAGTCTCCCTTTTTAGGGTTTTGAGATGTGTTTTTGTATTGTGGCATTATGTTAGAGGCAAATAAAGGGGCCAACCCCACTTGAATTATGGTGTTAACAAATTATGTGGAGAAATTGTATTAGGGTAGAGCCTCGTATAAAAAGGCTACCCTCACCTTTGTAAGAAAGAATTTTGAAATTTTAGCCCTTTTGGGGTTACTAGCTCTTCTTCTCTCATGCGCTATGCTTGGAAGGTCACTTGTGGACATTTTTTGCTAAGATTTTGGATGGGAATTTCTACAATTAGAGTTGTATCTCATGGTTTCTTGGATGATGCAAGTGAATTTTCTGCAATTTATTCCTGTGCTATTAATGTTTCATGGTAAATTTGTTATTTTATGCTAGACATCTTGCTTGGTGAAACCCTAAGAGAGGAACATAAGTGTTTCTTCCTCTCACAAAGTGATTTTTGTCCAAAGTTTGTAAAAATATCCTTACTAGGGTTAAAACCCTAAAGCCCGTGTTAGCACTTTAGGATTTTAGCCCTAGACTTTTGATTTTTGACCTAGTTGAAGCTACAAGAAGAGAGAAATGTTTTCTAGGGCCCAAATGTGCTTGCACCCTATAAATCCTTCTCCTCGAGATTCAAAGCCTAAGGCCCAAATGTGCTTGCACCTTAGGGTTTGAATCCTACCTCTTGGTTGCAACTAAATCAAGTTTCAAGCTTAGTTGCATTTGTTGTTATAAGACTACATAACCCTTAAAAAACACTGGTTTTAAAGAATTCCCATGATGAAATGTTTGACAAACTCATTCTCTCACCTCTCTTAAGCATTCTACTAACCTAACTAACACTAACATTGGCAAACTCGTTGGATAATTTGATGTTGTTACAAAAGTTTGATACATCCATCAAATAACACTCTAATTTGTTGCATACACTCTTGTAAAGGTGGTCTAACTCATTTAGAAAGTGCATCTAACAATTGGATAATGTTCTAGTGGGATGTATGCTAAGTTTTCTTGGTCAATTGTTTCATTTTTTAGCAGTAATTGTTGATGTTGTTGTACATCATTTATCGCTATTATAAATCATTTCCTGTTGTCATATCATTGTTTACTGCTGCAAATTTATATCAGCCATTGCAACTTATCTTGTCTAGTGTGTTTAAGAGGTATTAATTGCAAGTTAGGACTTGGAAATAATCATATATATGTTGTAAAGTGTTCTTGTTCTGAGCAGGTACTCAAACAACTTCATACCTCTTCCACTACCTTAACCTAGACCAATCTTTTGGTGATCAAGAGAGGGGGCGGTAGGCTTGGCTACTATACTTGCTACTTTGATCCCTTGAGGTCACCAGGGAAGCCTCCCTTGTGGTGGACCTCTTCCATCACTAAAACGAGGGAAGTTCTTACTAAGGTAACAATGGTAGGATCTTCCATAGTTACGCAAGATTTGGCATCTTGTGTTGGGCTTTGCATAAGTACAAATCTTGCAATAACAAGGTTAATTCCTTTTTTACTAGAAAACAATTGCGAGGAAATATTTTCACACTTCAAGGTTGAGTTGCAAGAAACACTTTGGAGGGCATTAATGCATACCAAACACCCTTAAAATGGCATGAAACATCTCAAATGGCATTTCAAAATTCTAAAATGCCATCTAAAATGGCAGGTGGCATTTCGAGAACTACATCTACATATAGATATAAATATGCATAAAACTCAATATATGTATATCTCTATGGGGGGGCAGGGAGGGAATCATTTTTCCAACATGTGCACGTTTTCCTCTACCATGCAACTTAGGTTTTATGGATTTTTGAGAAACAGACTCAACCTACTGACTTTATAAGAGAGCCCTCAATCTCAAAGGCTAAAATTTTTAGACAAACATTCATTTGCACACTTTGAAAAATAATTACAAATGAGAGTGTCTTTTAAGTTAAACTTGAAGGCACTTTAACCTATAATTAGATTGATTAGAAATATTCTTCTAAGAGGTTCATTTATGGAGTTCAAAACTAGGGATCTTTATGCTAAAATACGACCATAATATTGTAATCTTGATTGTTTTAATTGGAACAAGACCCTTCAAGATCACAAAAGAAGATGGATTGGCCCGTTATATTTTTAAGCCTAGAGTTTTGGGATGGTTGGCTCTTTCATAGCAATATTGCAATTAAAGATCAATTGTATCATATTAGCTTTACATAGAAATGTTACACAATTTGCCACTTGAAACAAAAACAATTAAGAATATTATGTTGCAAAATTGCTTGACATGGATCGTTTTTTAGTATAGCACTCTCTTCATTGTTTTCTTCATTGAAGAGGGTGATTTTTAGTATAGCACTCTCTTCATTGTTTTCTTCATTGAAGAGGGATCCTTTGTGGAAATAAATGGAACATCTAGCTAGCAAGGAGTGTGGGATATGACAAGATTGACAAGCATCTCCTTCTTATTGGAAAAACAATGCCAAGCCATCTTTCATGAGGCATTTATTCCATTCTTTTTGGGAGAATTAACAACTTTAAAGAGGGGGAACTTATGTAACCACCCTATTGCCCATTAGGTATGATTATTGAGGTATCGTATTTTATATCATATGCACTGATCAAAAAAGCCAAGAAACCCTAAACTTACCCTATGCAAGGACTAGAAAGTGTTCTAAAAGTGAAGGAATTATATTTACACAACATAACTTTATCCAGGAATCATCTTCATGTTTTTAAAAAGATGTTCATGAGCATTCATTCCTATTAGTTTTGTAGCTCAGTAGGTGTCTCAGCTTGGGCCTAAGTGTCCTAGGCTTGATGATCGACACACTAAGTACCCAGATCAACCTTATTTGTCATATGGCAAGTCTAACCTAGGAATTCAGCAGAAATTTCAATTTTGAGTGGATTGTGGAGCCCAATCTAGTGGGGTGTATGGCTTATTGCCTTGTGGGGCCAGGCCAAGTGGGGCGCACCTCCTTGGAGCTTTGGAGGCTGAACTTGGCACAAGATTCAAGGCAGAAAGGTAGCTATTAGGAAGATAAATGAAGGGGATGAGGGTGAGGGACACACACTTTCTCATTTGTGAGAGAGGAAGAGGGGCGCTTGGCTGTGAGAGAAGAAGAGGGAGATCAGATTGGAGAGAGCGAGTACTAGGCTAGTTTTGAGCAACTAGTGGAGGTAGTACCAGGTTCATACTATGCATAAGAAGCAGGCCAAACTCAGAGCCATTTGAAGCAATAGAAGACGACCGATTCTAGGTTACATTGAGCAGCCAGTAGAGAGTCGAATCAAGGGTGTGTTCACTCAACAGCAGGAGGCAAATTTTGAGGTCGTACAGGCCGTACCTAGACTGTATGCAAGATGTATAGGCCAGAATCAAGTGGGTCGTACGACCACAAGCTCGACCAAATTTGTTAAGGAAGAAGTGAATAATTTGCTCAAAAATTTTTGTAAGAAATTTATGATTTCTTCGATGCTATAATATTCATCTCAGAAGCCTAATAAAGCCCCCCTCTTTGTTGGTTTTCACCACACTAGGGTTTCCAGGGTATTTCTAGTGTCCATGTTTATTATGTGCTTGGTTTTCTGTTAGTTTCTACAATGTTATTTTGGTTTATAACTCAGGTATAATATGTATGTATAATTTTCTGAGTTTATATCAGTATTGAGTAAATTTTGGTTCGATATAATTATTGGCATAATATTTTTTTGTTGAGTTATAGAAAGTCAACAATTCCCACCAAAATTCCAATGATTAGAGAGAATTCTTGGCTACCTCGCTTTTCACCTCCAATTTTATTCAAGGCTACCAAAAAATGCCTCCTTAAAGGAAACAAATTTCACTCCATAAAGAAAGAATATATGCATATCAATTGCAGCCAAGGTAATTTTTCAAGATTTAAACATTATACCCAAGTATAGTATTCCATGCAACTATTTCAATTTGAAAAAATCATACATATAGATATGTAAGCAAATATTCTATTAAAAACATACAATTTACTAATAAAACTCATAAATTTTGACAAATATTATCAATCATTGCATAATTTATGTAAAAACTAGGCAAATTTTCAAAGAGAAAATGGCCAAATTAACGAATATTTTTAAAAATATACAAACAATAGCCAATTGGCAAAAATTAGCCACTAGAAAATACCTTAATTGTAGCAAGGCACATAACATCACACTCTAGTTTTATTAGAAATTGTTATTGCTAACCCATTTATGTGCCTTATATATTGTTCAAAAATACCATTAGCAAGTCTATGTCGAGTTTTATGCTTTAGATTGTCGCCTTGGAAATATACTATGTTTTAATTAGCTTGCAAAAGGCCTTTGTCATGTTTTCTAATCATATTCTATTACTAATGTTGATACATCAATAGGATAACATACTAGCACATCCCCTCGAATGGGGTGTTGAGGAAGCGTGTACCATCGGGGTAAAATCCTGAGGATTACGTGGAGGGTAATCAAGTGGGGGCACGTACACCAAGCATTCTCATGCATGAGAACACCGACAGCCAGCCCGTGGCAATTAAACCTGGAGTCAATGCGATAAACCGATGTACTACACCTTGATTCTCAATGTTTCCGACAAGGCTAACCTTGGCAACATGAGGCAATCTCAGCATAGGATAAGGAAGGTGGAGCTCCAAGACAGTTGAGGAAAAACACAAGACCGCGGCATAGATAGAGCTTTTGATATAGCAACTGCAAGGGATTCCCAAGCCAGGCAGGCTCCTAGGTGGAGGACACCTCACCCATTCACACAACATTCCAGCCTAGGCACAGGGACGAAAATTCTAGGTTCGATGGCACCTCGACACGAACACCGATGTGGATATAGGCACGGGAGTGGCACTCCAGCAAAGCCATCTGACCATCAAGCTGGAGAAGAAACACCCACCACCCAGGTGCAACAGGATGTTGAGGTAGCCATGGCAGCGTACGCGCTGCCACCCCGCCTTGGTTTCTGTGCTCACCTAGAGGATGTGGAAGCGAAAATTCGATTGGAGAGAACTCTGACATCTAACCAAGAGGTGGACGAGGCCATCACCAGCTGGGTACCAAACATGGGCAGCACGAGAGGACGAGAAACTAAGTACTAGAAGACTGTAGAATTATACTGGCACCTCAAAACACTACTGGGACAGATGCTGCAAACACGAGAGGACACCCAGAACACCATCCAGCTACAATTGGACGATCTTCACCTGCTCCTCAGAGAAGCTCTATCTCATCCACGTCCTCAAGCACACTGATGACAACCTCACCCGAGATAGCACTGCGCAATTAGCTCCTCAGCCGCCTCAAGACTAAACCCCCCAACTCAGTAATCAATATGTACACTTTTTTTAGTTTTGAATGATGATACCAAGTAGTAGATATAACCGAGCTTTCTACAAGCTCTAGATCTCTCCTTTTACTGCTTTCTTAGCTAGATAGGGTATTCTAAAGAAACCCCTTCAAACTCTATGGACAAACGACTTATTTTTTTGTTGTTGGTGTAGTTTCCCGAGCGACGCACCAGCAGCAAAGCTATTTTATATAAATTTTCCTCTAATAGATTTAGATTAATATAATTAAACTCATGTGCTTACAACAAAAAAACATACTAGCACATCTAAAGCATTTCAACAATTTACATTGAATTGAAATACAATTTTTGAAAACTCAATTAAGAAATTATCCAACAAAATCAAGAATAAAGTTCCCTACGACACTACCAAATCTCATACTAATAAATTTGAAATTAGGTGTTAATTAAAAGCTCAATCCTGATTTCTAGATCACCAATACTGATATGGTATTATGATTGAGTATTATCAAGAGAGGAGCCTCGTCATGAAAATTACCGACAATAAGAACATGTGAACTGAAATTCACATTTTACTTTGGTCCTAAGAAGCTCTATTAGATCAATCTAGTAGTTAGAGTTTCCATCATCGTTATATTCACATGTACATTTCTTTATGATTTGGAGCTTCTCACATAATACATTAACAAGGTAAGTGGAGGTTTATGATTTAAAAGATGATGTTTGGTCTGTTTTAATCTCTTATAGTTTATGTTTAACAAATTATAGCATATGTTACATGAGGACATGTCCTGAGTGTCCTTGTTACATGGGGTTTCTCAAGAATGTCCCCATTTGGTCCATGGGGATGCCCAAGAATGCCCCCATTTGGTACATGGGGATGCCCAAGAATGTCCCATATATTACCAAGTGTCCTCAATATATGAGGATGTCCAAGAGATCTGAATTTTTCAAACAACAGCATGAAGGAATCAGTTTCCAACATAGAGGAGGGCTGGATTTCAGCTTGGAAGGATTGATTTTCTTTTTGGGAGAGGAGTTATCAGAAAGATATCACAGTTTCTCCACTACTTATAAGTTAAACTTGACATTGATGTATACAATATATGGTATGAATCTGATTTTATTCATGGACAGATCTGACACTTCTTCTACTCTGAAAACTAATAGAAAAATCCACAATCAATCCATCAAGGTAGACATGACAGACTTTCTCCTTTTCTTACATTTTATGGTACATACTACATGAGGACATGTCCCAAGCATCCTGGTTACATGGCGTTTCCCAAGAGTGTCCCCATTTGTTACATGGTAATGCCCAAGAATGTCCCATATATCCCCAAGTGTACTTGATACATGGGTATGACCAAGAGATCTGAATTTTCACACAACAGCATGGAAGGATTAGGTTTTCATGCATGGAGGAGGGTTGGCTTTCAGCTTGGAAGGATTGATTTTCATTTTGGGAGAGGACTTATCATAAAGATATCACAGTTTCTCAGCTACTTTTAAGTTCAACTTGACATTGATGTATACAATATATGGTATGAATCTGATTTTATTCATGGATAGATCTGACATTTCACTATACTTCTACTCTGAAAACTAATAAAAAAAAATCAACAATCAACCCATTAAGGTACATACTATTTCTCACTTTCTTATATTATGGTACATACTACATGTCTACTAGTTACTACAGGATATTCTTATTGGTGTTTGTGGAGCAATTCCAAAATCCAGATTTGCTTCCATTCTCTCTGAAACCTAACGCATTATGAAATTCTACCCTAAAACCAGAATCTGCTGTTTAGAACCCTCAGGATACTGTACAGTGTATAGTATACCTGTTTCCAAAGGTGCACCCAGCAAAATATAGAATTTCTACGAACACTAGTATAACTATGTGGTAAACCCACAAGACAATCAGCAGCAGTCGTTCAAAGTTACAGCTACATGCATAATAACAACAACAGAATCTCATAATGCCTCGTTTAAAAATCAAGAAAGTTAAAAGCATAACTCTTCAGAAAAAAGGATTAACATGGCCCTTTAGTAGAATAACCCAGGGATCCAGTTATCTAGGTCCCAGAGCTGAACACACATTAACCTACTCTCGAGACTCTTCACCCTCATCAAAGCTACTGCAATGGCCTTTTCATTTATGGAATTTAGTGGTACCTATTGTTGTTCTCAATGTCAACTTTTCCATAAAGTTGGACCAACTATAATTATCAATACAGATCTGGATAATGAAGCTGACCAGGGCTCATCATGCTGAAGCAAACATACAATAATTTACTATGATGGTCCATTCACCTATGAAGTCTACCTGTACTTATTGGTGTTCCTCAATGCCAACTTCTCAGTTAAGGTAGTTATTGCTATCATTGATAAATACAATCGAGGGTTAACCAGGCTCCGTCAATAAAAATGAGGGGTAACCAGGCCCTGTCAATACAAATCATGATTAACAAAGCTAACTAGTGCAAATCATGCTAAAACAACATACCAAATGTTCCTGCAGTGCCCTCTTCATCCATGAAGTCTAGATATGCCTATTAATGCTCTTCAATATCAGACTTCTTTGTTAAGTTAACTGACTATAGGGATCAATACAGATCAGGGTTAACAAAGCTGACTTGAGATAATGATGTTAAAGCATACTAGGCCAACCATACATAGAATGGAACTGAGACAAAATTGTCCTTATCTAAACATCTCCCTTTTTTTTGCAAAATCAACAGTAGAACCGACTCTTCGTTCACCATTCAGAAACAGAATCATTGCAACCTGAAGTAGAAAAAACAAAAACAAATAAACTGTGTGAAAGCTATATAAAGGAGACTTGATATGCCTCAAACTTGCTATGACAAGTTCCCAGCATTTTGTTAGTGCTGGTTTATGCAATTCCCTGGACATCGTGGAGGTAGGAAATCCCGAGAAAAACATACCAAATGCCAGAAGCTGGATTTACTTCCGTTCTATCCAAAAGCCAAGATGCAAACGATAACACGCAATACAAAAATATCATTCCAATCATTGTTTTTCCTCTAATTGAGGTCTACTCATACCTCGGTAATCTTTCTAAGGACTAATTGGATTCTTTCAAGCAAATTATCTCTTTAATGCAGCAATATTCGCATCGAATACAAAGTGGCTAACAAGACATGTATATTCAACGCTTACTTGAGACTGATAATTTTATTCAATTAAGGGATCTTATAGACTAATGCACATCTCCAAAAAAGCTAAAAAATAAAAAATAAAAATAAGATAAATGATAGTACCTGCAGAAGATCCAACCAAAAGTATTCTTTCAGTCGGGATGTATTGAGAAGCCCATGTGCAGATAGCGACAACATCATGTACCTCTGATGAACCAGTCCATGAGGATTTCCCTGTAGATCTGCCTGCTCCCCTCATATCAAAAGTCAAAGTTGTATAGCCCCTCTCAGCCAACTTCCCAGCCATGCCCTTGAGAAGCCCCTGGCAGCCACCCAATACGGTATATGGGTGGACGAATACTATAACAATGCTGCTGTTTTTGACGGATGTGGGTTTAAATAGCCTCGCTTGGAGTTTAATTCCGCCTCCCACTTCAACTGTGCAGAATTCATTATGGAAGCTCCCCATGATTGATTGCTCTTTTTTCGCTACCCTCCACTTTAACTCGTTCTGAGCTTCCGAAGATAAATGTAAAATCAATGAAAGAAATAAATAACAGACGACGGGATTACAATCGTGTCTGCAATTCTGAATTGAATTTATTGCCTTATTCAGTGAAGTTATGACTTCATTCAATGAAGAAAACGTGTATTGGGAAGCATTGATGATCACATTGATTACCAGAGCATTGTCATTTATGGATTCGATGTGGGTTGTTAGAAGAATTCAAGGCTCCAGGGTACTTTTGTATACACATTTCCCCAAGTTGGTTTGGCACAGAAACGATGTATAGACTGCTTGTACACTGTATATTAATATGCCTTGGGAATTGGGCTGGAATTATTGCTAACGAGCACACGGATATAAGATCCTCATACCTAACCGGCAGAGACCCACGCTTGGACTTTCATTGCCCGACAGATCCGACGGCCTTTTGAAAATAGCATACGGATTGAAGAAACAGAGTAGGTGTGGCAGATGGGTTCTACCAAACTCTCTGTATTGCTTTTAGAATTTGGAGCGCTGAACACTACACTTTTTACTTGTGGATTGGTTCCTCGGAAAGATAAAGAGATGAAATTCTCATTGTTTATCAATATGCTCGGTTTGTTGGTGAAATAGAATTTTGTTAATATTAACGTCTCACACAGGGCAATGGCAGATTTTCTTTGACCTAGGGCATATAATTAAAAAAAAACATTTATAATATTTAGAAAATTTAATAGGTAGTAAGTTAAATGGATTTTAAGAATATGTGTTTTATTTAGAAGTCATAAGTTCAGTTCAGAGGATGTAGGTATGTATATCTTAGTAAACTTTAATATCTCTATGTTCAAGGAGATCTCTTGTCCCACAAACAAAGGAGATATCAATTTGGTGTTGGTGTTGGCTTAGCCATGACCTTAAAATTAAATTGTTAGTATTATTATTAAATTTTAAGTTAAAACTGTTTTATAGTGATCATCAATTAATTTATTTACTATGATTTACATTATGAGATTCTTGTTTTTATGAGTATTTATTGATAATTAATATTATTTGATTAATAATTAATATATTTATATTTAGAGATAATAATTATGAATAAAAACTTATAAATAATGATAATAGTGAAAATAAAATAAAACACTTTATATTTATGAATGATTTTAATAATAATAATAATAATAATCTATTTTTAAGGTCACGATCAAGCCACACCAAATTGGTGTATGAGACCCCCTTGTTTGTGGGACAAGGGACCCCCCTAGAAACACATGTTCTTAACCATTAGGCCCACTCAGGAAATACTTAGTAATCCACTTGAACCAATATTTAATTTAAAGTTATCATTTCATACACTTTAAATTAATATATGTATATAATAATATTACATTTAAATTTAAAGAAAAATTGTGATGCAATAAAGATATAAAGGATAAAAGAAAATTAAGATATTGTAAGGAGGTGATTGATCTTAATTAAAAAATCAAATGTATCTCTTTGTTTTTATTAGCATAAAGAAGAAAGTTAACATTGCTAAAATAAAAACAAACTCTCACGAGTTAGATTTATAGTCATAATTCTCATCTTTCTGATACTAAGAGGGTTGAAGATGAAAAGTACTTTCTCTTAAAATGTTCTTAGTACACCCACATCAAATCAAAACTTCAAAATATTTGTTACAATACCGACCTTCCTAACCATTTAGCTCATCAAAACTATTGTGATTTAGGAATGTTTTTCTTAAAACTTTTCAAACACGAAAATACAATTTCAAAGCAAACCAAGTAATTCGTTACCTTTCTTAAGGTTCGATAAACCAAATTTGGTCTCAATGGATGTTAATCGTTGTCGTCATCATACATAGACACATTTAAGGTTGACATTGAAATATAGTTTTGTTATTAATATTTTATTATTTAAAAAATGTCATCTATGAGTTCCATATTGAGCATATAATTATACATCTCCTTCATATTGAGTTATAAAAAGTACATCTCAGCGCAATGATTCAAAACTGGGGCATGATGGAACAATATCACTAGAGGTTTTGCCCAATTCTAAATCAAAAAATCAGCTAAGATTTTGGATTGATGGGAACTCTAACTTTTTGTATCGTTGGATTCCAACAACTAAAGAAAAGTTTGTTGTAAGATTAGAAAGCTTCGATCAATAAAGTAAAGATAAAAAACTTTTTTTTAATACATAAAGATAAATTATAATTTTAACAAAACTAATAGAATCGAGTTTCGTAATTTGTTAGACATGTAAAAGTTAAAAATTAGAAATTTAATTCAAATTATTTTATCATAAAAGTATTGGAAGAAGGTGATTTTATAGCAAAAGGATCTTCTTTTGGAATATAAATTTGATAAGGATTAAGTAAAGTTTCTAAACACGAGCACGTTTTCATACTGATCCAAGATTTATACATGTTAAAACAATGTCATTTGTAGTTATGCTTAATTTTCGATCAATCAAGATTGTCAAAAATTCAATCAGAATTATGGATTGATAGGAGTTCTAACCTAGGTTATATGAGCATTTTTAATATGACCCAATTCCAATCAAGTGTAGTAGGAGTGGGAGGGATTATTTATGAACTTGAAAGAAATAAAAGGAATTCATTTTCTTGGGGTTTGGGATGACCAACTAATAATTAGGTTGAGGTGTTAGTTCTATTTATGGGGCTTAGATTAATTAACATCGGAATATACAAAAAAATAACATTTGTTGGAGATTCTAAGTTGATAATCAAAATATTAAGGAAAAGAATTAGACAAAATCGCGATAGCCTCACAAGAACCATCCATAGAATTGTCAAAGAAGAAGCGAGATTTGAAGAGGTGGAATATTACCGTGTCTTCAGAACTCTCAATGGAATTGCAAACAAACTGGCTAAATGATCAGGGGATCAAATTTTGCTCAAATTTCAAAGTGCTCAGAATGCGACGAAAACAGTGCCATTGCGTCCATCTCGTCTTCCTGATTCCGGCGGTATATTTACTTTGTCAAATGGACTCCGTATGGAGAAGATATCACGATCTGTTCGTCAAGCCAAACAGGCAAAAAATTTGATGCTGACTGTACCAGTCCGTACAGTCTGTACGGTCTGACATGGCAGGACCGTACAGTCCGTACGTTGACGTGTTAGATGGTGACGTGGCAACCGTTGGTTGGTTGACAGTTGGCGAATGAAGAGCTGACACGTGCCCGTTGGTGGCGAATAGTATGAGGACACGTGGCCCAACCCGAGGGCGCCACGTGTCGCTCATTATTTGGTTATTGGTTTCATATATAAAATGTAATGGGAGTCCGCGGGGTTCGACCCCCGGACCTCCCTCCACAACAAAGCCTTTGCAAATGTCGTCGAACCATTGGACCACCGTTCATACGTTGTAAACTATATCCATTTGATTATATTTGAATTAAAAACAATGTAATATCCGACGGGGGGTCGGGTCGGGGCTTAGCCCCGGCCCGTGGTCGTTGCAATACTATATGACCGTGATGTATAAAATGTAACCAACCATTATATATGCGCGCGATTTGAAACTTGGCTTTTGGTCGTATGCCTATTGACCATATGACCATGTGTGGAGCGCGGGTAGTTGTAAAACGAATTAACCACCTTTTAAGCCAAGAGCGCGGTCATATGCGCCATACGCCCAGGTGCCTAGGCGGTTAGGGGTTGGCGCGCCCTTAACCGTTCTACGGTTTTCACCATTGGCGCGGTTGCTCCCGGTGCTGGGTTTTCACGCTTTAAAATGCGTGTGAGCCAGGTTCATTCAGAAAGGGTGTGTTTTGTAGATGCAGAGACAACAAGCTTGAAGAGGGGGACTTCCAGGAGGCCTAACTTCTTCGTTTTTCGGCCGATTGAGGTGCCGAAAGAGCCCAGACAGGGGTTTTGGGACACTGGGAAACCATTGGAGCAATCGGTTTGTCAGTTTGAGCATTGTAAGACATGTTTTTGAGCACTTTTTGAGCAATTAATAATAATGATCCATTGGAAGCTGGACCAGGAGATGTAGCCCATAAGAGGGGTGAACTCCTTTATCAATT